>OY728146.1:447949156-448091723 GCA_963277665.1 Viscum album | reverse complement strand
TATAATTATTGTATAAATATGATAATTATTTATTGATTATTATTATGGGTATGTTATGTAATGACCCGTCTGACCATAGTCGAACTTCTAAAATTGATTTTGTTAGATAAACCGAATATTGTCAAAAAAACAAAAAAAAATTAATTGAGTGTAAAAAAATGGTATTAATATAAATAATTGTAATTAAAAAAATTAAAAAAAATGAATAAAAAATATATTTAACACAATTTAACTAAATAGGAAATTAAAGGATGTTCACCTAAATGGAAACACAAGGTTAGTGATTTCGTCTCAATTTACATTCCATTGAGTCTTTTTTGTTGTTGTACACATAGTTTCTTTTATATGGTGAACATACTACCATTTCTAAGGACAAATCATGAATCCCCTTACCTCAAGATATTATAGCTTTTATTTAATTTTACTCCTTAATGATACTTATGATATAATATTTTTCAATGTGGACTGTGACACTTTGGAATGTTCAAAGATAATTTTCTTGAAGAATAATTTTACTAATAATTTCTTTCCATTAGAGGAAATTATAAGACCATTGTTCCATAAACCATTTCATTTTACTATCCTCTGGTAAATCATGATGTTTTTCAAGTGTTAGGACCATTTTCCTCTATTTTTTTACTCAAAATGCTTTAGAAAATGTTTTTAAGAAAACCAATCATAATATATCCCTTTAGTTTAGAGAACCTATATTATTATAAAAACATTTTAATGTTAAAAAATAGTCAAAAATGATTTTAAAATGATTTGGGAATGATATTTTACCCTTTTTTATTTTAATATTTCATTCAAAGGAATCTTATTTTCTCTTTTGGAAAATTCATTTTTCAATCCTTTTTATCATTCAAAAGGAAGGTTATTTTACCTTGTATGGTATGTATAGATTTACTAACTGTCATTTATTTGAAGATTCATTTTCACTTATAAATTATTAATTTTTAAATAAAATGTTTTGAAAATTTATTTCAAAATAAATGTGTTTTAAAATGGTTTTCAAAAAGTACTTAATATTTTCCTCAAGAATTTAATAAAATATATTTTTGAATTATTTCTATTCATAATTAACAAAAACCCTCCATTTTACTCAACTATGGGTTTTTCAAATTGATAACATATTATCCTTCCCCTAGATTGTTTTTGATTTCTTTGGTCAATGGTTGTATTTCTATTAAAATAGTTGATTTATTTTTGAAATATCCTTTAAATAATCAATCTCTTTTGATAATTGAATTTCCCATAATTATCAATATCATTTATCATTGGTATTACAATTACATAAAATATATACCATTTTACATATAGTGTCTAATTTTATAAAAATATAATTATTTGGGGAAATATTGATAATTCCATATTCTTTACTCGATACCATTATTTGATTGGGAATAGTATTTATATTGAATATTTGACATGAGGAATGTTTTGGACTAATATGACAAGGGTGGCGACTAGTTATAGATGGCCCCTCGATGCATCGAAAGTCTCATGGGACGAGTTATTTGGCTAGCCTATTTAGATAGGGGTTTACATAAAATTCTAAACTGTCTTGTGAATGGTCTGGAAAATAATGGTTCAATGTTCCTAGGAAACATGATGTCCAATATTTAATCATTGTCTTCATATAGTTTCGGTTACAATTCATCCATGATATTTTGTGCCAATATATATGGATATGTTTCATTTTCAATTCATTTCTTTGATTTTATGTGTATGAATTTCATAGCATTCCATATAGATTTTTAATAATCAAATTATATTAATGGAATGTGTTTCATTATATTCACATTCCATATTGTTTATGCACTTATTAGTTTGTTGATTACATGGTATGTATGCTCTATATAATATCATGCTATAATTATTATTCTCATAGATTCATTATGGATTCCTATATATTGAACACTTATTGGGCATTTGAGCTCACCCTTATTTTTTTTCCTTTTCCTCATAAATACAAGAATCATGTTATGAAAGATATACGAGGATATACAATATGGAATAATGTTATTCTTGATGTTGTATATTTAAAAATAAAAAATTTGTTTTATTTAGCATATTCATTTAAAATACAAGAAAATTGTTTGTATCTAGTTTAGTAATACTAGTAAAATACTCAGTTGTTTTTTATTTTATTCTATGTAATTATTCTAATTTAAGGGATATAAGACAATATGTTCATGCTCTCTATGGTTGGGGTACTATAGTTGGTATCAGATAATGTTTAGTAGCTACCTCGACAAATAGATTAATGAAAATAATGGTTATAGCGAATAACCCTAAAATATAATTTGAGGATTTGTATAGTAGTGTATACAATATTTTTTAAGTTAGAGATTATGTGTGTCTTTCTGGGAGTAAATCCCTGTTTGGACAGTAAATTTTGATGTGGTTTTCATATAGATGTACCATGGAGTAATAGATCAAACAAGGTGTTCCATGCCTGACTCAGCATAACCTGGAATATGACAACGGGCCTTACAACGCAACTGGATTTACAGTTCTAAGGGATACACTTCACATTTTCCTTACAAAAAATTATGATGGATTTTTACAATTAATATCCTAGGTTAAGAATAAGGTCTCATTAATTAGAAATAAAACTAATGATATTTTGTATAATCCTTACACCAAGGAAGAAAATTTATTGAAATAATGGTTGATGTATTTATGCATTGAGGTTATATAGAAAAACATAGTTAACATGCTATTTCTAATTAGCCTTATTTCAAGTATGTCCATCATATTTATTTTGAATAATAAATTAATTTGATTTTAAAAATGGATGTAATTTATACCATGTGACAACCAATCGAATCTAGATAGGCCGCAGGTCTTAATCCCATGATTTAATGATGATAAGGTTTTTACCCTGACCACTGACATACACAATGTCCTTTTTAATATGTCATTGTTTTTACTTGAAAAATTCGATAAATAAATAGTATTAATGATCTATTTGTGATTCTATTTTGTCTTATAGATAAATTTCGTAACCATAATAGTTTTTTAAGATAGATAGATAGAAATAGTTGAACTTATCACTCTTTTATGGGACTTAAGATCCTATAAAGATTCATCTTAATTCAACAGTTATCAAAATTAAATTTTTAATGAATTATAATTTGTTCTAAGAAGATCTAAAAGATGAAATTTTTCATATGAAATAAAAACTATCAGATTAAGAATAATTCCTAATATTATTAGGTAGTAAAACAATTCATCCACATGAGTAAATGCATCCTCATACAAAAATGATGCCCTAATACTTTATTTTTGGATAAATTGATGGGATTATAAATTGTTATAGAATAATGGATTTGGGGCCCTCAACATTATATTGACCACTATGTTTTTTTATATATATTGTAAATCACTCTATATAAATATTAATTCTTTTACACAATGATTATATTTTTAAATTCCACCAATGTTATCTTAATTATAAATGTGGTTTCATAGTAGTCTATAAGACCATTATACTTATAATTATATCTTTTCTGGAGGATGTATTATGAAAATTTCTCACAATTTGGAATTCTATAATATGAAATATCAAACAATCTATCACCAAGATCGATTCAAAATTGTGAGGACGTAATTTAATTAAGGTGGATAAAATATTACACCCCAAAATTCTAATGTATGAACCCTGTATTTGATAGCGTGTATGACAAACAATGCAAAATAATTTAAGGTAATATAATATTTGGATACTTTATATTATATTCTATATTTAAAATATATCATATATATTTCATTTCATTAAATACCAAGTTATCATGCGTTAAACACAATAGATACCTTCTTATATTTCTTGTGTTACACACAATATTGAGTTTTATTAAACAATAATAAATTATTAAAATATTATTATTTAATATAATATTATATAACATGGATCGTAGGTTAGTGTTTTAGAATATTATTAACAAAATTATGAAAATATATAGAATACACAAACATAAAATGAAGTCATTGGTTTTCATTTAATGAGAAATGAAAATAAGAACCAATTGGATATAAAAAAGATATATTTTTTAGGCTTCCAAAGGTGTTTCAACATAATAATCATAAATAATTATGAATACTAAATTATAATAATGTTATATATTCAATAAAATATTTTTTATTTTTATACGATTCATTTTATAGGCATAAGATAAGAACAAACCAAATATTTTTCACAAAAACCTATATTATTATCGAGGCATTTTACATCCTTTTAATGGCGAAGCAACGTCAAATTAAATTGTTTTAAAAAACTTATATATTTTATATGTAATAATAAATTTTATATTTGAATTATAAACAAAAATATTATGGTATCAAGAATTTTTTGTAATCTTCTTCGAAGATTAATTTTATAAAGAATAGTGAAAATACTAAATTTTAGTTCAATATTTCTTTTCCATATCATTTATTTATTAGTTTAAATAATATTTTTAGTAATTTATAAATTTTAATTATATCATATTTTTATCAATTTAGATAATTTAGTTCATTTTATTCATTTTAACTTTGTAATTGAATACAAAAATAAAACCTCATTTTGGACGTTTTTACTTTAAAAACTCAAATTTTCTCCCTACTTGTGAGATGAATTTAAATTAATTTTTTCCAATTCTTTTATTGGAATTAGTAAAAATGGATTCCATATTTCTTATAAATAAATTTTATATTTTATATTAATACCAAAATTTTTTTAAAAAATAATATTAGTGAATGTGATTAAAATTAATTACAATAATTAAGGTTAAATTAAGTTTATTAAGGGACTTAACTATAAATGTAAGGACCCAAATGACATATAAAATTGTAGAAAACAAATTTTATTGACATAAACAATTCATTAAACATTAAATCATGATTTATTTTATTTTTATATTACTTTACCATGGTAAAAACCTTGGTACACCTAACATCATTTTGAAAATACCAAGTGAGTCATTCCCCTCCCTTATAAAAGGCCACCACCTCTCCCACTTCCTCACAACTATCCAGCCACATTGTAACATATAACATCAGAAAAAATAGTATCCTATCTTCCCCCACCCCCAAAACTACCTATAATTATCACTTTATACATAAATCCATATAATGAAGTATTTTTATACAAACCAAAAGGAGTTACCCGACTAAGAGGTAACATATTTCATTAATCCTTTCAGTTTTATTTCCATTATCCAAATCCTAAACTCCTATTATTATATGATTTTATAAAAAAAGTTTATTAATATTCTAGTACTTTTTTATACTAATGGTTAGACATAAACATACATACACATCCATCTAATGTGAAATAAACATATTTTATCTGTGTATGACGATCTACAGCCTCACGAAACAATGATTGTTCATTTTTATTTTACCCCCACTAATAGTGTGAATATTGATAGATACTATGTTTATATATGTTATATAATATATTTACAATATATTTATATGTCATTAATTATTATAAAACGCATATATTTAAGCTTCTCATTTTATGTAAAATGATAACATTGTTAGAGGAAGTGTGGACTACCACTCCTCCATGTGACGTGATTCATTCACACGATCCATGGAATGTATAAATGATAAATATAATTAATAATATAAGAAATAAAAAACATATATATATAATTTTATTTACAAAATTACAATTCTTGATATATATATATATATATATAATTTTCTTAATTATATATTCACACACTAAAAACTGATAATGTCGATCATAGACGTGCAGACTACCACCTCCTCGACAGGATGCGATTAATTTTACATCAAAATAATTATCTATATAAGTATTTATGAGTAAATAATAAGTCATTTAAAATATAGTGATATTTATGGAATGATATAATTCAACTCACAATTTTATCATATCGATCATTGAAAAATGATGATGCTACTCATGCGTTAGTATGACCTATCATCTCCATGATTGAATCATTAATTCATTTTTTCATAAACGTATTTAATGATTTTATTAATTATAATTTATGTATAAAGATTATAATTATAAAATTATTATGATTCATGATATTTTATATAACTACCCATTTTTTCCATAGTCGACCTACAAAATTTGTTTTGGACACATAAATTGAATTTGATCAAGATTACCTACGTAAACACGGTTTTTATGTTGTTTTACAAAACAAGGAAACAATTTAAATAAAATTAATAATAAAAATGATAAAGGATATGATTAAAGTATATAATTGACATAGTTTTATTATACAAGATGATAGAATACGTTCACCTGAAAGGAAATGCAATTCAAGTGATTTCATCTAAATTTACATTCTACTAAGAATTATTTTTTGTTATGAACATAGTTAATTTTATATGGTGTGTATTGTACCATTTCATAATATATATCATGAATCCACTTACTCTCATGATATTATATCTTTAATTTAAATTTTTTTTATTCTTGATGATTATAATTTAAAATGTTTCAATGTTGTATGGGGAATTTTAGAATGTTTAATGATTATTTTCCTCACGAATAATTTTATTAGTAATTAATTTCCATATGAGGTAATTAAATTAAAATTTTTAAATAAACCCTTTCATTTTCCTCATCTATGTTTAATCCTAACTTTTTTCAAGTATTAGTACCATTTTCCCACTATTTGGTAACTAAAATGTATAGAAGAAATGTCGATGTATTTATTTTGTTAATCAAAGAACCTATTTTATTCAAAAACCCATGTTTTTTAAATGTTTTCAAAAATAGGTTGTTCATGAAATTTTTAACATTTGGGTATTTTACCATTTTTTTCAAAGGAATCTTCTTTTAACTTTCCCAAAATGGAATTTTCAATCTTTTTTACTAAGAATTTTTTTACTTTGCCTTATATTAAATGTACCAATTTATTCGTTATCATTTCATTGAAGAATCAATTACATGTATAAAAAGATACCTTTTAATGAAATTTGATTCAAAATTTATTTCAAATTAAATGTGTTCTAAAAATGTTTTACAAAAAGTTTATTTCTTCAAGAACACTTTTAAATGTTATTTTTATAATGTTTGTATTTATCAACCGCAATAACCATTTAGTTTTATACAGTAAGGGTATATTGTATTGATACTATATGTTTAATTTAATAAGAGGATTTTTGACTAATTTTGCCAAGTATTGTATTTATATTCAAATCCTTGATCCATTTTTGTAATCCCATTGAAATATTCAATCACATTTTCTCACTAAATTTTCCTTAAATTTTTATATCATTTATCAAGGATATTAAAATTTCCTAAAACACACACCATTTACATACGGTGTCTAATTTTATTTTTTATTTTATTATTTGGGTAAATAATTATAATTATATATTCTTTAATCAATATGGTTATATGATAAGGAATGATATTTATTTATATTATCCAATATGAGGATTGTTTTAGACTATTATTACATGGGTGAAGCCCAATTATAGATATCACATCGATGTATCGGTAGTATCGTATAAAAAGATTGTTGGATAGATGGTTTAGATGGTTTATTACCTGATATTTTAAACTTTCTTATGACTGATCTTGACATTCATATATCATGTAACTAGGAAACAAGGTGACCAATAATTAATAATTTCCCTCGGTTAGTTTATGTTTTTCTTCATACATGTGATTTTACATCAACATATAAATGGATACATATAATTTTCTGATAATTTTTTATATTGAATGTGTATTAGTTTCTTAGATTTCAATATGGTTTTTCTATATCTATTAATTTAATGGGATGTGATTCTAGTAATTTAATTTACATATTTTTTATGGACTTCCTTCTTAGTTTTTTGATTACATGATATGTATGCTATATTACTTACCATTCAATAATTATTATTCTCAATGAATAATTATTGCTTCCTCAATACATTACCGTTACTGATAATTTGAGCACACCCTTATATTGTTTTTATTTTCCCCAAGAATATAAGAAGAATATTATGAAAGATACATAGTGATACACTAGATGGAATAGTGTTATCCTCGATGTTATTTATTTAAAGGAATTTTTTTCCCAATTAGTATATCCATTTATAATATCAGAATCATTTATTAATCTTGTTTATCGAGACTACTAAACTCTTCGGTCCTTTGGGATTTGAGTTTTTGTAATCATTCCAATGTAATTGATAGTAGAAATCAGCTCTAAGATATTTGGGGTTAGGTTTCTATTTTTTTTATTAGAGGAAGATTAGTAGCAACTATGGTGACAAGACTTGGGAAAAAATAGATTATAGAACATAACCCTAAGGTAGAATTTGAGGATAAGTGTAGAATAACATCCTATATTTTTTAATGTAGAGATTATGTAGATCTTCCTAGAAATACATCAATTTCTGCATGGTACACATAGAAGTGGTTATGACATAGATGTACCTATGATTAATAGCTCTAATTTTTTTTAATCATGTATCATGGACTTCTGGTACCTGACAATGGGACTTACTGCACACCTAGTTTGACCGTCCTCGATGATAGACATAGTTTAATTCACATTTTTTTTACAAACTATAATGAGGGATTTTTAAAATGAATGACCTATGTTAACACTGAGGTGTAATGAATTATAAGCACATCTAATGTTATTATAGATTAACCTTATAACGAGGAAGTACATATGTAAAAAAAATGGATAAATTATTTATTAATTGAGGTTAAATTTAAAAACATTGTTAAAAGAGTATTTAGTGATTTACCTTATATCAAGGATGTTCATCATATATATTTTGGAAGTTTTAAAAATATGGTTTCAAAAAAGGAAAAAATATATGCCAGGTGACAACCAATAAAAAATGTAAAATACACGGGTCTTTAACCAATGACCAATGTATAATATGGTTTTCATGCTAACATGTGACCTACACAATGTCCTTGTTTATATGCCATTTTTATTTGAACAATTTGATGAATAAATATTAACGATGAACCAGTTGTATTAATTTTTAGGTCAATAAAATAATTTCACAACAATATATTTTTAGGAATATAGTTATAGGAAAATAGTTGAGTTTTTAACTCTTTTGTGGGTATAAAGATCATTTAGAAACATATTTTGATTCTTTAGTCATAAAAATAAATTTTTAGATGAATTAGAATTTATTCAAATCAATACCAAAAGGCTATATTTTTCATATGAAATAAAAACATATAAATTATGTATATTTACATATATTTTTAGGCAGTAAAATAATTAATAAACATTAGGAAACGTATCTTAAATAAATTCTCTTAATACTATGTTTTTTGTTGAATTGATGACACTGAAAATCATCACATGTTTATAGATTTGAGACCCTAAAATATATATTTATCATTCACATGTTTTTGAATTATAACCACAATAAATCCCTATAATTATTTTGGTCTTTCCTCTAGGTGAATATTTTCACTTTCAACTAATGTTATCCTACTTAGAAACCTTGTTATAGTGTAGTCTATGTTAAATTTTTTACTTCCCATTCACTATATTTTTGAGAATATAGAATGAACCCTTCTCACAAAGTGTTTTTTTACCAAAGGAAACATTAGAAAATAGATCACTGATATCATGTTTATATTGTGAGTACACAATTTAATTAAGGTGAGGAGAAGCTAACACCCCAAAATTCTCAAGTTAGAACCTTATATTCGATATCATGCATGACATGAGAAAACAAGATAATAATGCAATATAATAAACTAATACATTATAATATATTCCATATATAAAATATATTCTGTATATTTCAATGCATTTAACAACAAGTTAGCATTTGTCATACACAGGAGAGACCATATTCGATGGCTTGGGATACATGAAAGATCATGTTTTACCAAACAATAATATATTATTAAAATATTATTATTAAATATAATGTGATATAAACTAGAAGATTTTTTTTGTGGTTACGAATATTATTAACAAAATAATGAAAATATATATTTAAAATAAATACAAAATTAATTCATTGGTTACCAAATAATGAGAAATGAAAATAAGAATGAATTGGATATTAAAATATATATTATTATTTATATGCATACAAAGTAGTTTTATCTTAATAAAAATAAATAACAACAAATATTTATTGATTTTAATGAAATATATATGTTATTTATTTCATTTTTTTATTCATCTATTTTATTTGATTGGTATAAAATAAGTACAACCCCAGTGTTTCTCATAAAACCAATGTTTTTATTAAGGAATTTTAACCGCAATTTAATAGAGAACCTATTTTAAATTATATTTTTGGACATTTTATACATTATATGTGTTAAAATGAACTTAATATTTGAATTATAAGCATAAAAATTTGTTTTGGCATAATTTTTTGTATTTTGCAGGGAAGTTTCATTTATTAATGAATAACGAAAACTAATGAATTTAAGTTCACAACTACTTATTCATCTGATTTATTAATTTTTAGTAGATCATATTTCAAATTTGTTTTAAAGTTTAATTATATCATTATTTTATGAAATTATATAATTTATATCATTAGAATTAATTTTACCTAGAAATTGACTATATATATACATAACATGATGTTGGATGTTTTTACATTAAAAACCAGCAGTGTCGTCCCTCCTTTAGGATGAATTTTAAACTAATTTCTACTATATCATTGATTGGAAGTTGGGAAAATTTATTCCATATTTGTAATAAGAATAACTTATAATTTATGTTAATACAAAATTTGTTTTTGACAAATTATATTAGAAAAGTGATTAAAATTAATTATAACGATTAAGGTTAAATTATGTTGAATATGGGACTAAACCATAACCTAAAGACCCAAAAGGAACAATACACTTTTCCAAGAAACATTTTATTGAAATAATTTTTCCATGAACCTTATATTATTGATTTTTTATGAATAATTTTAGTTAGAAAATATGGGACACATAACTTCTTTTAAAAAAATACCATGGGACACATTTACCTACATTATAAAAGGTCACTACCTCTCCCGCTTCCTCACACCTCTCATGTAACACCATGCACCTACCTCATTGGCTTGAGGAGGTGGCGAGGGTAACTTGGCCTTATGCGATGTTCCCAAGGTGCCAACGGTTGGAAATAATTACCAAGGGCTTCGAGAATAATTGGGGAATTGTTTTCCCATAAAACAAAACAAACCAACCAACAACCCACAAACTATATGATGCATACCAGCATAACAATTAAACCATGTATTACCAAAAATACAACCAAGTTGATCAAAAATACAACCCAAATAACCATACAAAGAAACACAATATCACAAGTTCTATACGGAATACTGAACAACAAAACACCACGAGCCATGACACCACCACAACTCCACACCAAGCTTCAGCTCCATACTCCCCCAACACATCACAAGCATCACCCCAAACCACTAGAAATGAGATGATATACCTTTACATGTATCACTGTTCACAACATCTGCAATGATACCAAAGTTCCATAGTATGGGGTGAGTATAACTACTCAGTAGCATTTCCCCAACTTACTTCCCTACACACACCACTAGGATAAAACCATTAGCACATTTATATAAAATAGCTTATATGAAATAATAACAAGTGCATCCATTTCCATCTTCCAAACACACCCGTACAAAGCCATATCACCCAACCAAGTAATCCCATGGAATACCAATCAACCATTCCACAATCCGATTACAATTTCTACATTTCCCTCACAAGCCCCATCCACAAACATCACCAACAATGCACACAACAAACCATGGTAGAACTTCTCGTCCAACTTATTAATTACCAATCCACTCAAGTGGTACTTCCCATCCACATGCTATTGATGGCTACCCTTCCATTCACTGTCCACCCCTTTTTATAGTTTTACTTCCCACCCACTTCCACACAACATTAAAATAAGCAATAACCAATCATAAAACCCACCAAGGTCAAAACACCATGCAATCAACCATTTCCATTACAAGTCAATCCACATTAATAAATCAAAAATTTATTGAAAACACCAATTAACCATTTTCCATACCAATATTCATTTCAATAAAACAACAATTTTTATTGAAAATAATTTTTTCAAATCATTTTAATCAAGCCAACAAAAAAACTCATCTTAAAATCCGATTTTAAAATCACATCAAGAGCATTTCAACACAAGCCCTTTTCCCCAAAAATCCCCAAACCATTAGCAAATGGATTTCCAACCGATTTTTGCACATCAACACATAATTAATTTAAGGCAATAAAAATTAGTTTCAACCAAACCATTAGTTCTAACCAAGTGTAGTTGAGTGAGAGGACACCTACCTTTAGGGTTCCCGAGAAATCGACCCACAAGCAACCACACCTCAAATTCGTTGATGCACCACCAAAACTTCTATAGACCCCCATTTCTAACATCCAAAAGCCTTAAAATTAACATCTATGGCTACTAAAAACCTATATCTTCAAGCACCAGATGTAGATCTAGAAAACTAATAGAGATGGAGATGTAGAACTAGAGAAATCCACAAGGAAACCAAGAGGAGAGACTTACCTAGGATAAACAACCTTCAAACCACCATGAAACCCCTTTGAATTGCTTAAAGAATTAGTGTGAGATCACCTTCAATCCCTGAGAACCCAAAATCAGGAATGAGGCTCGAGTGGGAGTGGATTTAGAGAGGAATGAGACAATCCCAAGAGAACTCAGGTTTTAGACCCCTATTTTATGTGGTTGTACGGTTAGCCCACACAGTTTGGAAAACCGTGCGATAACCATGCACACGGTACTGTCTCGAGGGGAGGGGCCCACATGGTTTTCTCGCATGGTTGGCAAACCCTACACAGGCCGTGTGAAGCCTACTGTCTCCCGCTGCACGGATTTATGGAGAACTTTCACGGTTTCCCCTAATTGTGCTAAAACGGTGCTCCTTAAAAAATTCTCCAAACTCATTCAAAACCATTAAAACTCTCCCAACATCTTCTAAACTCATCCCATGCACATTAAGCACATAAAGATGATAAAAAAGGCTACATACCTCAATCCAAGGGTGCTACATTCTCCCCACCATTGGAATTTCTGTCCTCTAAAAGTAGTTGACCCACCCTTTGCCGAAAGAGCTCAGGCCATTTCTCGACCATCTCTTTCTCCTGCTCCCAAGTCTCCTCTTGGATCTGGCCATGCTTCCCCAAAACTCGATCAAGACCGATTCTTTTACCCTGCATAACTTTCTCTTGCCTATCCACAACCTGCACTGGTACGTGAACCAACGAAGCATCAGATTCATGCTCAACATGATCCCATCAAATAACGTGGCCCGGATCCGATTGATACTTTTTCAACTGTGACATAAGAAACACATTGTGCACCGCACTAATCCTAGGTGTCAAAGAAAAAAGATAAGCCAGCTAACCAACATACTCAAGAATCTAAAATGGTCCAATATACCTCAGAGATAAACTTCCCTGCTACACAAACTGATGATGTCCCAACTAGGAGAGATCCTCAAGAAAACATGATCACTCACCTTGAACGACAATGACCATCGATGAGGACCCGCATACGATTTATGATGACTCTGAGCCATCTCCATTCTCTTCTTGATTAATCTAATATAATTTGTATTCTCATGGATAAGTATCGGTAAAACCATCGAAGAATCACTCGGTTCCACCCAGTATAGTGGAGAACGACACGAGCACCCATTAAATGCATCAAACTGATCCATATGTATGGATGCCTGATAACTATTATTTTACAAGAACTAAACCAATGACAAGTGCTACTCCCACGATCCACCAAAATCCAGTACACAAGCCTGCAACATATCCTCCAAAGTTGGTATCGTCCTCTCAGATTGACCATTCGTCTAAGGGTGATATGTCGTGCTCATAGTCAATAATTTCCCAATGGATTACTATAAGGAATTCCAAAAATGAGATGTAAACCTCAATCTATCTGAGACAATCGAAACTAGAAAACCATGCCACTTTACCACATCTAGGATATAGATATTGGATAGATCCTCAATTGTATGTGATTCACGAATTAGGATGAAATTGTCCGACTTTGTTAGTTGATCAACTATCAACCAAATGGCATCGTGATTTCTGAACATTCATCGGAGACCTGTGGAAAAATCCCTCATTATTGTCTCTCACTTACAAACAAGGATTGGCAAGCACTATAACATTCATGTTGGCCTCTAATGATCTGCCTTGACCTGCTGTCAAGTCAAGCATCTCGTAACAAACTCAGCCACTCTTCTTTTCATACCAGCCCACCAGAACTATGCTTTCAATGCTTTATACATTTTTTGAATTCGTGGATGAACATCCCACTGGGAATGGTGATACTCCATGAGAGGATCCACCTGAAATTCAACTGGTACATCCATCTGATTTTGGAAACACAAATCCGAATCTTCATTCAGTTTCCAGCACTCAAAGGTCTCCCCACCATTGAGTTTTAACCTCATGGTTATGCACTCTGAATGAGATATCTTCCATTCTTTAACCAGGTCAACCATGTAAGGAATCAACAAAACTGGGAAGAAGACCTCTCTATCACCCGGGTCCTCACATTCTTACCGCATGTCAGCTATAGCTGACATCAACTACCACTGGTCTGATGCATGTTTCCCCACCCGAGCATATGATTTTCTACATAAGGCATCTACCACCGAATTTCCTTTACCTGGTGTATAAATCATGTCTAAATTAAACATCTAAAGATATTCCATCCAACTCCTTTGCCTCAAGCTCTAATACCTTTGTGAGAAAATGTGTTTCAAGAACTTATTATCTGTATATACTAGGAATTTCTCACCGAAGAGATAATGACGCCACACTTTCAAAGAATGGACCACGGCTGCCAATTCCAAGTCATGAGTTAGGTATTACTTCTCATGCACCCTCAACATTTTTGAACCATACACAACCACGTGATTCCCTTACATGATAACACACCCCAACCATGATCCTGATGCATCACAATACACCACGTACCCTTTTCATGATTCTGTAAAAACCATGATTGGTGCTGATATAGGGTGACCCTTTTGCTCTTCAAAACACTTCGGAAACTATTCATTCCACTAGAATGGAACATTCATTCTTGTCAAAGATATCATCAGTGAAGCCAAATGTGAAAAATCACAAACAAAATTTCGATAGTACCCAGCTAGACCGAGGAAATGGTGTACCTTAAACACATTATTTAAGAGTTTCCACAAAATAACAGCCTCTATCTTTTCCAGATATACTGAAACACACCTTTCAGAAATCACATGGCCCATCAAACAGACTTTTTGTATCCAAAAGTCACACTTTCACAATTTGGCATATAACTGATTTTCCTTGAAGATCCCCAGCACTGTCACTAAGTGAGTCTCATGCTCTACCATTGTCGTGGAATACACCATAATATCATCTACAAACAACACCACAAATGAATCGAGATATCTCTGAAATATCTGATTCATCAATGCCATTAAGACCACAAGTTCATTCGTTAGACCAGTGGGCTTAACAACATATTCATAATGTCTATATCTACTTATGAATTCTTTTTTAGGAATATCCTCCTTCCTCACCCACAATTGATGATATCCCAACCTCAAGTCGATTTTGGAGATCCACTAGACTCCCCTCAATAGGTGTAACAAATCATCAATTTGTGGAAGTGGATATCTGTTCGTTAACTTAACTTGGTTAAGTCTACGATAATCAACACAAAGACTCAAAGTTCCATCCACCTTTTCCAAAAACAATGTCGGCACTGCCCACAGAGATGATCTAGGAAGGATAAACCCTTTGTTTTCAAACTCTTCTTACTGGACATTTAATTCCCGAAATTCATATGGTGCCATCTGATAAGACGGAAGTGAGATTGGACTTGTCACCATAAATAGATCAATGGTACACTCTAATTCTACTAATGGAGGTAACCTAGAGAATTATTCGAGAAAAATATCCATTAATTGATCCACCACTACTGGATGAACAATATTCTCAACACACTCTACTAATCCCAACGACAAAACCACCAAATGATACAATAACGTGCCCACTGTTGGTGCCAACAAACTTGTTACACCCAGCCCTTCATGCCTCTCTCCTCTAAAAATATGTCTAACACCATTATGTGTCGTAAAATCCATTGTCCGCACATTTTAGTCGATGTGGGCCTTAAAGGACACCATGCAATCCATTCCAAGGATTACATAATACCCATTAATCCCAAGCACTGAGAAATTCTACATAAGTTTAACCTCTCCCACAATAATACAACATGCTCTACACAAGAGGGCTCAACACCCTCTTCGACCCAGAGGAGTTTGATGTTTCAAAACCATAGGGATAATTTCTACAATTAAACCCCACAACTTAACCACACGTTCAGTAATAAAAGAGGGCAAAGAACACTTAAAAAACAACATTTTCATCAAGGTAGAATTTAATTTAATAGTACCTCACACCGTGGAGGGTCCCGACTGATCATCCCCCACAACCTGGTCAACTCCGAACAACACCTCGGTTGCCACACTCTTTTCTTTATTGCCTTACTAAAGAGTTTTAGTGTTCCAAGAATCACCATAACTGACTTTGGTCTGTTGATGAGGGGTATGATGTTGTCTCTATCTCGTCAATGCATACAATTTCTGTGATCCCCGATGAGTGTCACACGCACCCGACCTCAGAGCATTCCCACAAAATCGATGAAGATGCAATATTTTCATAAAATTGTTACATGCTCGAGGTTGTGTCATACAGTCCTGCTTGATGTGTGCCATAGAGCCACACTGAAAAAATCCTGGTTTGCTTTGGGGCTTCGTAGGAAGATTTACCTATGCTACCATCAGATTATGTTCTACATGCCTACCCTGGGAATAAGTGTCCCTCCTCCACTTGAACCCAATGTTAGAGTTCCCACTATTACTCATGGGTACCTCCATGCTTCCCCCGCTCGGAGCTCCCAACAGAACCCACTCAGCTACCAATTCTCTTTTCACCATCTCTGTGTAATCTCCAATACACAACATGGCTATTTTTGAACTAATATCTTTCCTTAACCCCACTTTGATGATCCTTGCCTTCAACGACATGATACCCACCACGTCGGGTGAAAACCGCACTATGCTCATAAACATAGCTGGATACTACGTCACAGACATATGCTCTTGTTTCAGTCTAAAGAAATCAGTTGTGCGCTGAATGATGAATGTATGTGGGTAGAATTGTTTATTAAAAAATTACTCAAAGCCTTCCTACAACATACCCTGGTCCATCCCTATTTGGACTAATGATTCCCACCACTGAAGAGAAATATGTTATAGCTTATATGTTTCCAGCCTTACATTCAGCTCTACCGGCATCCCCAGGAATTTGAAAATTTTCTTCATTCTGGACAGCCACACCTCTGCCAAATCCAGGTCCGAATCACCCCTATAGTTGGGTGGATACTACCTTCAAATCTAAGCTAGATATTCAAAATTCATTGGTACTTTTGTTCTATTCCCAATTCCCACTGCTAGGAAAGCTTGCACTATGCTCTGATCTAACTGCGGGTTCACCTCGGGGTCAGGTGCAACCACGTTTTCATCAGCCACTTCTAGTTTGTCTCTACGAATCCTACCCATAGCCATTTCTATAAACATAAAACAACAATCATGAGTCTCACTCCCGTAGACATCAAGAGTTC
Source organism: Viscum album (assembly GCA_963277665.1). NCBI lineage: Eukaryota > Viridiplantae > Streptophyta > Magnoliopsida > Santalales > Viscaceae > Viscum > Viscum album. The sequence goes on along the minus strand of OY728146.1, from coordinate 448,074,054 downwards.
CCATTTCAAATCGAATCACACAACACTATCACAATGAGGCTTTCCACCTTTTAACATTTCCCATGTTTCACCATGTTTGAAAACCCAACCATTTTCAAAAAGACAATCAAGTTGTTCAGAAATAAAACCCAAAAACTGATAAAAACACAATATCAGAGTATAATGTGGAAGACCCAACAACTAAACACCACGAGCCATGACACCACCACAACTCCCCCACCAAGTTCTAGCTCCAAGCTCCACCAACACATCCCAAGCATCACGCCGAACCACAATCAATGAGATGCCTTACCTTTTCTTGTATCCTGGTACATGACATCTACAAAGACACCAAAGTACTAGAGCAGGGGGTGAGTACAACTACTCTATATAATTTCCCCAACTGACTTCCCTATACATGACACTAGGATAAAATCATTAGCACATTTATATAAAATAGCTTATATGAAATAATAAGAAGTGAACCCATTTACATATGTCAAACACACTTGTCCCAAGCCATCTCGCCCAACCTAGTAATCACAGAGAAAGAAAAACAACCATTCCACAAGTTGATTACCTTTTCCACATTTCACTAACAAGACCAATCAACAAACATCACCAAGAAAGCACACAAGAAACCATGGTGCCACTTCTTCTCTAACCTAGTCTTTACAAATCCACTCAAGTGGTACTTCCCGCCGACTTGAAATTGATGGGGGCGCTTCCGTCCACTATCCATCCCCTTTTTATAGTTGTATATACAACCCACTTCTACACAACATTCAAACAATAAATAACCAAGAATATAAACCACCAGGGTCAAAACACCATGCAATCAACCATTTCATTACTTTTTCATCCACTTCAATAAATCAAACATTTATTGAAAACACTAATTAAAAATTTTCCATACCAATCCAAATTTCCATAAAACAACCCTCTTTATTGAAATCCATCTTCTCAAATCATCTTAATAAATACAACAAAACAACTCATTTTAAAAACCCATTTTAAAATCACATCTAGAGAATTTTACCACAAGCCCTTTTTCCCAAAAAATCCACGAACCATTTCCAAAGGGATTTCCAACCAATTTGCGCACATCAATGCCCAATTAATTTAAAGAAACAAAAATTTGTTGCAACCAAACTACTAGTTCAAACCAAGTGGTGTCGAGAGAGAACCCACCAACCTTTAGGGTTCCCAAGAAATCGACCCACAAGCAACCGCACCTCAAATTCAGCGATGCAAAACCAAAACTTCCCTAGATCCCATTCCCTAACATCCACAAGACTAAAAATTAAAATCCAAGGCAACTAAAACCCAAGATATACATTCAACGGATGTAGATCTATAAAACTGAGAGAGAGGGGGAAGTATATTGAGAGGAAACAACACGAAATCTATGAGGAGAGACATAACCGGGAGAGAACACCTTAAAACCACCATGAAACCCATTTAAATCACTTCAAGAATCAATGGGAGATCACCTTCAACCTAGGAGAACCCAAAATACCATGTGATTCTTGAGTGGGAGAGGATTTGGAGAGGAATGAGACAATCCTGAGTGAACTCAGGTTTTAAAACCCTATTTTATGTGGCTGCAGGGTTAGCCCACATGGTTTTCCAAACTGTGCACTAATTGCGTGCATGCTACTGTTTCATGGGGAGGGGCCTGCACGGTTGCCTCATATGGTTGGAAAACCATACGCAGGCCATACAAAGCCTATTGTCTCCCCCTACATGGTTTCCTGGAGAACCCGCATGGTTTTCCCTAACCACGCTCAAACTTTTCTCCTTAACAAAAGCCTCCAAACTCATTCAAAACCATTCCAAACTCTCCCAAACATTTCTCAAGTAATCCCATGCACTTTAAACACATAAAGAAGCATAAAAAAGGATACATACCTCAAAATGGGGGTGCTACATCTCAATCCACATTTGATCATCAATTATATACCCATATAGTATCCAAAAGTTCATCCCCTCGACCTAAAATCCCCTTGATTGTGTAGAATTCCACCCAAAGAATCAATTTGGTACAAATTAAATGGAGTTACCTGATTAACTAGAAACATATATCCTTATGGTTTTTAGTTTTAGTTCTATTCTCTCAACCCATAAAATATTTGTATTCTATGATGGTATATCACAAATTATCATAAATATACTAGTATTTTTTCATTATAATGGTTATACCAAAACATACAAAAACATTATTCTAATGGGTAATAAACCAACTCTTTCTTTATTTTGCGAACTACTACCTCACAAAACTATGATTGTTCATTTTTCTATTAACACCACTAATGGTGGAAATTATTATGAAAACACTATTTATATAAGTTATATATAATATTTTTAATTACTTGTAATTATTTATTTCTTTTAAAACACATAGCTTAATAATTTTAATTTTATGTTAAAATGATATCATCCATTGGGGAAGGGTGTACTACCTCCGCCTCAAAGAGATGTTATTCATTAACATTGTCCATAGAAAGTATAATGAATGATATTCATTAAGCATATGATACATACACAACATATATACTATATTAATTAAATAATTAAATTTATGTATATATATATATATCATTTTATTTTTTATCCGTTGAAAAAATAAAATTTGATAATGTCTCTCATGAACATGTGGACTACCACCTCCTGGACTCAATGTGAATCGATTTAAAATACAAAAATTGTATATAAATATAAGTAAATATGATTATATATAATGATATATAACATATATTTATAATTATTTAAGGTTATAATGTTAATTAACTTTTTTCTATAATGATCATTGAAAAAAGGATAACATTACTGATTTGCTTGTAGGACATACTATCTCAATGATGGTAATGTTGATCCCTTTTTTTGACCATATTAAATGATTATTTTAAAATTATAATTGATGTACAAATAAGATAATTAATTAATTATTATTATTCTTTAAATATAATATAATGAACCCTTTGACAATATATGACATACCAATGTTGTTTTTTCATATAATGTGAATTTGGTCAAGGCAACATAAGTAAACATAATTGTTAAAGTAGTTTTACAGAACACGGTAATATGTGAAATTAAAATTATGGATAAACATGAATAAATTTTTTCACCAATAATATTATTAAAATTAGTTTATTATAATGTATTCTAAAGGCAATTCCCCTAAATAAAATAAAAATGTAAGGGATTTCGTCTCAATTTAAATTCCATCGAGACTTATTTTTTGTTATGCATCTAGTTTTTTATATAGTGTATATACTAACCTTTCACATGGAATTTAATGAACACCCATACTCCCATGTTATTATATATTTCATTTATTTTTTACTCAATCATGAGTCTTATGATTTAAAATGTTTTAATGTGGTATGGAAATATTTTAAATGTCTAATGATTAGTTTCCATAAGAATAATTTTATGAATCATTAATTTCTATCCAATGATATTGTATGACAACTATTAAATAAAACCTTTCATTTTCCAATACTCTTGGTAATTGATGAAGCTAATATTTTCACATATATTATTCTGTAATTTAATTTTTTACCACACTAATTTTTCATTTTATGATAAATTCCATTATTTTGGGATTTTAGAGTCATTTTGATCTTAATAGTGAAAATACTATGATTCTGTAATTTTATATGTTTTTAATGGTATCAATATTTTGGTTTTATAATTTTCAATGTTGATCCAAATCAAATTTTTATTTTTTTAGTAACCCCTAATATGTGGGATAAATAATTTACAACTGGACCAAGCCTTGATTCGACCATCTAGAGGCCTAAAAATCCATCTTTGTGGAATGTTTTTCTAGACAACATAGTGGATCCCACTTCAGTAATAGTGGAGTAAATAGAAATTAAATTTTAAAAATTTGATGATTTATCTTTAATATGAATTAAAACTCATATACACAAATCTGGGATAAATATCATTGAAAAATTTTATACGCAAGAAATTCATTAAATGATTTAAATACGGAGAAAATTAGGCGTCATTCAGGAAGAAAAAGTGGTGGACAATAATAAAATCCTATTGATCAATTTATGTATCCAATGGAACTAAATGTTTTTGGGTAAATGTAAAGGTAAATTTTTAACAACTATCAAGAAGAGTATATAAAGAGATACAACTTCCAAAGGGGAGAAAATATGGAAATTGAAAAGGTAAGAAATGATGTAGGACAACTCGTGAAATCATTAAAAACCATGAAAGACCATTACTTGTCATGTATGTACACTACAAGACAAGACATTTTCTTGGTAATTTTTATTCGATAATATCAATATGAGATTCGTGATTCCTGTTTGCTGAGAAATTACATCACATGTTTGACCATTGCAGGTCATGATAACATCTGGAGCAGAAAATTGAATGCATATGTAGATCTGGCTTGGATGGATTTTCATAAAAATAGAGGCCTTTGGAAAAACTTCCAATGAATAATGGGGGAACATCGACCAGTAGAAGTTGTGCTGGTGAAGAAAATATAGATAATTTGATAATTACACAAGGTGATCCTGACATGATGTGATAATCTCCAAGCGATGGTGGGTAGCAGAGATATAAAGACAGTTACTCTATTGAGTTTGTTCTTTTCATTGTGAAATCTTTTATTTAGATCATCAGGGAATTTTGTTTCTTGATTAAAGGAGGTCTCTTTTATTCTGATTTTCATTTAAATATAAATTATTCTAAATTAATTATTATATTATTAATGTAAATTTGTTTCCCTCGTCTTTTAAATTTCTTTGGCAATGTCTTACCATTGAGCATGATGAGTTTAATCTCTTTTGGTTCTTCAAAGGTCTTCCGGTAATCAGATCACATTCATTAGAAGATCATCACTCATGTTTGAGGTTTTAATATGGTATCAAGTTACAGTAGGGGTATACTTTGAGGTAATAATTTATACATTGTGTAATTTAACAAAAATTCATTCGAAAACAATGATAAATTTATAGTTTAAATATTAATGCTTGTCCACTAGTCCTTTCATTAATTGTTATTTTTAGTACTATTTTTCTTTTGATTTCCAATATTTAACATAGATTTAATTTTTCAATCTCATTTTTTTAATTTCAAATAATTTAAAAAATTTAAAATAACCATGTTTAGTTTTATTATTAACAAAATAATTGACAAAGTGATAGTTTGATAACTTATCAAACAAGATCCTCGTGAGACAACCATGTAGTCACCATTGTGTTAAATTTTAAGGGGAAAATATTTAATGTGGTAACATGACTGAATATCTTAGTGTAAATTTGGATTCATTTATGCAGAGGATTCATTTCTGGTTTTTTAATTTTTTTGACTTTTTTTAATCCACTAATTTAATGTCTTAAAAAGACAAAAAAAGATTTTCAATGTGTCTACACAAATGATTATACTAACAACTACAAATATAATGAGTCCACTCATAAATGATATTTTAACTTTGAAATTTCTGAAAATTATATTTTGATTCATGAAGTAATAAAAAAATGGTAATTATTTCTAATTAATTAAAACAATTAAAAGAATATAATGAACAAAAATAATCTCATGAAATGGAATATTTTATACCACCCACCATTATTGTTGATGAACATTTTGTAGACGATTTTAAAATTGAATTGAATATAATTGTTCAAATTTGATGGCAATCTTTTTCACTAATTCACTAATTGAAATATGATAGGGAAATAAAATGACAGAGGAAAATTTTTATACTGACTTCATTGATAATGAAATTTCACATGAAATAACTTATTTTAACATTGAAATATAAGAACCCCTATTATATTATCTATTTAGGGAGAATGAAACAAATGATCCAATCACTTTTTAAGATCATCTGATGGAACTAGATATACATACCACATTCAATACCATTATCTTTTACTCATAGATTGATATGGAACCCAAGATTCCATAGGGAGATGTCTAATTTATGATCCTTATTTTCTAGATTATTTTGATAATAAACTTAAGACTTCTTCTCTATGTGATAATTTAGTAAACATTTAATATGAGTGGATATAATTTTCAGAAGAATATTGTGTTAGGGATGACATAGAATAATGAATGGTGTTTCGAGTTGAATATTACACTGGTACAAATGAAAATTACAGTTCCAAGATCATTTTCAAAGAAGAAATAATTTTTGAAGATAAACCACAGCATGGAATTAAAATTCCATATTTAGTGGAGATCATTTCTGAGGATAAAGCCTTTTTATGTTTCCCTTATATTTTATTCCATCTTCCACTACCTCATCATAACATCAATGTTATAAAGGGTGACCTGAATAAATCTGTTTTTTAGAGCTTATACATGTTGTCTGAGGTGAATAAGTTTAAAAAAATGAATTTTTTCTGGATCATGTGGACGAAACTACACCCACCATCAGATTAGAGAGGACTAACTATAATTTCCGGACTAGGGGAAGTGAAATCCAAGCACCAAATTAGGGTGTTAAAAACAAGACTAGTTTCCCATCTATTTTTTATTTTTTATTTCCATTAATGCATTAACATTTTAATGCATTGTTTTTCATGTTGGTTATCCTATTGCATCATCTAGGAGACTAGCTCAAGTATTACACTTCTCAATTAAAAATGAGGTGGTTTTATTCTATTCCATTAGTTTTATCATTTATTATATTCTTGATTTCTAATTCTTATATTTTATATGCACAGTGATGACATTGTACAAAATATGTGTGGGGGGATCATGCAGTGTAGATTAGAATTTTATGTGTTTTATTTTCAATTTATTTGTGTATTATTTAATTTTTCTTGTTAAAAAGCATTATGAAATTAAAATAAATATCATTTTTAATTAAAAATTTATTCAATGAAAAGAACCATCTTGAATAACGGAACAGAACATAAATGATTGCTGAAGGGTTATTTTTTTTCTAGATTCAAGTTGTGTAAATTCGTGAAAATACCAATGAATTTTGAAATCCATTCCATTAATTTTGTCTAATATAAGAATTCATTTTTCCGCTAGGATTATGAACTAATTTTTAAAATTATTCACATTCACCCTACTTTTTTAATGAACCAAATAATTCTTGTGTTTACTAGATTATGCCATTTTTTCTATCAAAACATAGGATATTTAAAGAATTTTCATTCAAAACCATTAAGGGAATGTGTTTAAAATGACCCTTATGATGGTTATCCATTATATACTTGTGTAACCTATACATTTTACCATTTTAATCCCTTACTATCCATTTACATATTATTATGTAGCCACATTACAAGCCAATTTCCCATTCTTATCCTCTCTTAAAGTACATTGTGTGATTTAAATGAATCTTAGGTGTGATAAAGCTACTTTATGGTCCACTATATCATTAGATACTATGTTGGGATGATATCTAAATTTTGAATAGATATTCTTGGTGATGAATGTACTTGACTAAAAGCTTGGCCCTTTAGTGATTTCAAGGAAAAGAGAGTTGTGCATTTCTAGAGCTCCCCAAGAAGTAAATTTGTTCCAGTCAGGAGCGTAAGAAAAACAAATGTTTTGGGAAGAAAAAGTATGACATTGGTGCTGATGTTTAGGGATAATCATTAATGAAAATGTTTAGATGTTTTAGAGTTAATTTTATTCCATTAATAAGGATGAGAAGTCTATACTTATGAGAAAAATGAAATGATGCAATCCTCCTTCAACAAAGTGACAAGCCATCACTTTCTGCCCATAATTTTTGACATTTTATATACTAAAAACTTGTAGACTTTGAACAACCCAGTCTATGTTCCCATTATGGATACAATTATTTAACTCAATTGGGTGAATATTTAGAAATTTTTCAAGCCTATGGTGACCAATTCAATTATTTTGTTGTGAAAAAACTTTGATAAAAATATAAATCCAGTGTTGAGAAAGAAAAAAAGTGGCATAGTCATACTTGGGTATAGAGGAATGAATGAAACATGAATACAATAAATAAAAAAATTGAGTAATTTTGAATTTAATATGTTTAAATGTCATGATAATTTAGGCTTTTTTATTTTAGGATTGAATATTTTCATTGACATGTTTTTAATTTTCATTTGGTAATTAATTATGAGTTCTCACTTATCCAAAAGTCAATGTGCTAAGTGTGGGGGAGTGATGAAGATAATATTTTGAAAAATTTTATTCTATAATTAAAATTTTTTAATCCCACAAATTTTTAATTTTATTTCAAATTTCATTTTTTTTGGAATTTAGGAATGTTTTGAGTTTAATTGTCAAAATAGCATAATTTTGGAATTTTATCTATTTTTAATGGACTAATTTTTTTGGTTATTTCATATTTAATTTGATAAAAATGAATTATTATTTTTTAGGAACCCCTTATTTGTTCAAAATAATTTTCAACTGGGCCAAGAATTGATTCCATCATCTGGAGGCCTAAATAAATACTTCTTTGTGGATCATTTTTCTGAACAGAATGGTGGACCCTATTTCATTAATAACGGTTTAAATCGTTATTCAAGTGTCCAAATTAATTTATTCCACCTAAATATGAAATATAACTCAGATAAAAACATCCATGATAAATAAAAATGTAATATTAGATCATTAAGGAATTATTTAATTGATTCAAACATGGATAACATTTAGGAAACATTCATGTGGAAAAAGTGGTAGTCAGTAATTAAATCATAATGATCAGAAATTTTATTCAATTGATATGAAATTCGGAGGGTCGATGTAAAATTACATTTATAATAAATCTATAGAATATTATTGAATGATATTATACCAAAAAATTTGATAGAAGAAAGAATTATCATATGGAATTTGTGTTACCTGGAAAGTCGGGACATCATTACTAGACATGAATGACGGTTAACCATTGTGTACCTTCCCTACACAACATTCCATATTTGGAGAAGTGTTAATTTATAAGATCAAGAAGATATTATCAATTAATTTTTAATGAGAAATTATATGACAGGTATCACCATTACATGTCAGGATGGTAGTGGGAGAAAAAAATGAAATGCATATGCGACCAAAGCTTGGAAATATTTTCTTATAAATAGAGGCCTTCATACACCCAACGAAGGCATTTTGGTGGAACCAAAAACATAGGTTGTGGTGCTGATGAAGACATCATATATATGAGTATAATTACATTAGTTGATCAAGTCATGATGGGATCAACTCCATGCTATGTTGGGTGGCTGTGATCTGAAGACATATTCCCTTTTGAGTTTGTAATTTTCATTGTAAACACATTTCATTTAGATCTTCCTAGAATTTTTTACTTGATTAAAGGTGGTTTCATTGTTTACTATTTTCATTTTCTAATAAATTATTATAGGTATATTATCATATTTTGAATTTAAATTGATTTCCCTCATTTGTTTGCAACCTTGGAAACTATATTTAACAATACATTGGTTAAAAAAATCCTAAGGTAAAATTTTTGTATAACTATAGATGAAGGTCCATAAATTTTAGTAAGGTAGATAAAATGAGGGTCTTCATAGAATTACATCAATATGTGGATACTATATGTGGGCATGGTTTTGGAATAGATGTACCTAGGTGTAATAGATCTGACACGGTGTTATGAGTCTAACATGAGGTAACCTATTACCCAACAATGTACCTTACACAACACCTATTTTGACACACCTAGGGGATATTCTAATGATTATTAAAAAATTTATTACAACAAATTATGATGTATTTGGATAATGATTGACCTAGGATAAACCTAAGGTTTTATGGATTTTGAATCAAACTAATGATATAATGGGTAAACCTTAGACCAGAAAAAGAAAAAATTGGAAATTATTCGATTAATTATTTATGCATTAAGTTTAAATTAAAAAACATATTTAAAAACATATTTATTAATTTACCATATTTCAAGAATTAAAATCATTACTATTTTGGAAAATATATTAATACAATTTCAAAAAATATAAATTTTTATGCCATGTGAGAACCAATAAAATATGAAAAGGTCTAGGGTATTGAACCTATGACTAATGGATGATAAGGGTGTCAGACTAACTACTGAGCTATACAGTGTCCTTATAAATTTGAAATTGTTTTTAGTTGAAAAAATTTAAGAATAAATATTAATGATGAAAAATTAGTGTTTCTTTTGGGTATATAGATTATTTTATTAACCATATTTGTTAAGGAAAATATTCTGATACAAATAGTGGACATTTTCACTCTTTTATTGGGATTAAGATCCTTTAGAAAAGTATCATAATGCTTCAATAATAAAATTTAATTTTTGGATGAATCGTAATTTTGTGGAAGAATAAAAAAATAAGAAATTTACCATATGAAATAAAATAATATAAATTAATTTTATTTAGTTATATTCATAGGATGTAAAATAATTCCTCAAAATTAGGAAGAGTTACATCAAACAATAATTTTATCCTAATACAGTGTTTTTTATTGAACTAATGTGCTTATAAATCAAAAAAAAATTAGGTATTTCAGACCCTCAACATTATATTGATCATTCAATTGTTTATAATTTATGAAATCAATTACTCCCTATATATTTTTATGATTTTCTTCCATGTATGTATTTTCACTTTCCCCTACTATTCTCCTTAATATAAACCAAGTTACATGGTAGTGCATATGACCTTTTTTACTTCATATAATCTCTTTTTTAGAGGAATTATTACAAAACCCTAAAACCATGTGGGATTTCAGCATAATAGACATGAATAAATCCATTGCCATGATCAATATTAAATTTTGAGGGCACAATTTAATTAAGGTTGCTAGAATGTAACATGCCGGAATTCTATAGTACGAACCTTGTATTCGATAGCGTGTATGAGATAAGACACAAAGCGCATAAGGGAATATAACATCCAGATACATTATAATTTATTCACTAATTAATATATTCTAAAAATTTTAATGATTTCAACACAAATTTAGTGTGTGGTATACGCATGGGTTACCTTCTTCAATGGCTTGTTCTACACTTATGATCAAGTTTTATTAAACATTATTTTATTATTTGTATATTATTATTTAATATAATATGATATAACCTAGTAGTTATGTTAATGGTTATGAATATTATTAAATAATATTTTAAAATATATTAACTACATTAATATAAAATTAATTAATTGGTTTCCAATTAATGAGAAACAAAAATAAAAAACAATTAGATATAAAAAAAATTATTTTTATGCATGAAAATAAGTTTTATTTTAATAAACATAGATAATTAAAAATATTTAATTTATTTAATTAAATATATATTTTATTTATTAAATATAATATTTTTTATATTCATCCAACAGATTTGATATGTATTAGATAAAAATAAATTCAATATTTTACATAAAATCCTATGTTTTTATTAAGCCCTTTTTACCGCCTTTTAATGAAAATCCTATTTAAATGAATTTTTTTGAAAAATATTATAGGGTTTATATGAAAAAAATAAAACTAATATGATAATTAAATAAAAAAAATTAGGTTAGGGTGAATTATTCTAATTTTTTGTAATTTTTCACTTTTTAATTAATACTAAGAAATATTGAATTTCTGTTCAAACCTGCTTTTCCACCAGATTTATTTATAATATTAAATCATATTTAATTTTGTTTTAAATTTAAGTAATAACATATTATTATCCTTTAATCAAATATTGGTCATTTTTATTAAATTATCTATTAGATTTATTATAAAAATATTGATTTAGTGGACGCTTTTATATTATAAAATGCATTGTCTTCCTGCCCATGGGATGATGTTTATGTTAATTTTTACCACCTCATTGTTTTTAATTTGAAAAAATGTATTCCATAATTATAATTTTCATAATTTATAAGTTATTATAATACCATCATTTTTTGACTAAAAACAACAGTGAAAGTGATTACATTTAATTATAATAATTCAAGTTAGAATGAGTTTAATAAGAGACAAAACCTTAAACATAAGACCCAAAATGATATATATACATGTGTAAAAAATATTATGGCCACAAACCGACCATTAAACTTCCATTTTTAATTTTTTTTATGAATCTTATAGGTTAAAATGTTGGTACAACTAACTTCTTTTAAAAAATTCTTTATGAGTCATCTTCCTCCCTCATAAAAGACCGCCACCTCACCCACTTCGTCCCAAACCTCAAAGAAATTATATAATACTATATAGTCCCATATAGAATCCCAAAAACTAGACATATAATATTTAGGTTTGGAATAAATCCAATTAAGGAAGCATTATTGTACAAATAAAAGGTAGCTATCCAATTTATAGGTAACATATTTCTTTTTTTAGTTTTATTTCCATTCTCCAACCCAAAAACACTTTTCATTATATGATTTTATATCAATACCAATATCCTAAATATATTTTTCTACTTTTATTATAATATTTATAACTATACTTACACATCCTTCCATGTAACTGGTAACGAACATACTATTTATGTGTAAGAAGTTCAATTGATGCACAAAATGATTATCATTGCATTTTTTTACCACCACTCATTGTGGCTATAATGATGGAAATTATGTATAGATATGTGATATATATATATAATAATTCTAATTTATTAATACCTATTTAATTTTTTTTAATATATATATTTGTACTTTATATTTTATTTAAATATGATATCATTGTTTGAGGATGTGAGAACTACCGCCCCTCAAAGCGATCTGATTTGGTCACACAATTCATGTAATGTATAATGGATGATTATAATTAAAAATAATATAAATACAAAATATATATATGATATTAATGAAACAATTTTGTATATATATATAATTTTTATTATTATCCTTTCACACACTAAATAAATGATAATGTTGGTCCTGGATATGTGGACCACCACCACCTCGACATGATGTGATTCGTTTTACATACCAAGAATTACATATATATATTATTAAATAATATATTATTTAATATTTAATGATAATTATGTAATGATATAATGATACTTACCTTCATTCCATAATGATCATTGAAAAATGAAAAAGTTACTCATGTGTTAGTATGACATATCATCTCTATGATTGTAACATTGATTAATTTTTTCATACCCGTATTTAATGATTGTTTTTTAAATTACTGTTGAGGTATAAATATGATACTTATTTTATGATTATTAATCTGGATTTATTATATAAATACCCCTTTTACCATAGTTGACATACCAGAGTTGTCTGTGACATATAAACCAAATTTGGTCAAAACATCAGATGTAAGCATAATTCCCTACGTAGTGGCACACAACATAGTAAAAAGTGAAACAGAAGAAATTAGAAACATGAAAATTGTTATTAATAAACTGTATAACTAACAATAATATATTATATATGATTTTAAAGGTTGTTTACTCAAAATTAAACACAGGGTAAGGGACTACATCTCAATTTACATTCCATTGGAACGTATTTGTTGTTATGCACCTTATTAATTTTATATGGTGTTTATATATCCCTTTTACATAATATATCCTAATTCCCCTTACTATCAGGATATTAAAACATTCATTTAATTTTACTCCTTCACGAGGCTTGTGATTTAAAATGTTTCAGTGTTGTATGTGACATTTGGAATTTTTAATGTTTATTTTCCTCAAGAACATTTTTATTAACCATTCAATTATATATGTGTAAAAAATATAAAAATTCTTCAATAAATGAGTTCATTTTACTATCCTCATATTATTAATGAACTTTTCCATGTATTAGTACCATTTTCTGACTCATTGGTACTCAAAATGATTTATAAAATGTTTTAAGGAAATCCCAACATTATTTCTCTCTTCAGTTGGAGAACCTCTTTTCTTCAAAAAAATCATTTAATAAAATTTTATGATAAATATTTTTAAAATTATTTTGTAAATAAATGTTTAAGATTTTATATTTAAACAGTTTTTTCATTGTATTAATATTGATTCATTCCATAGATGTAATTTTTCAAGACTTTTTATCATTTTGAAGGAATATTCTTTTACCTCGTAAGAAAAATAAATATCTACTCACCTTAATTTATATGAAGCTTATTTTTCATGTCTAAATAATTACTTTTTAATGAAAATTAATTCAAAATTGGTTTACAACTTTTTTCATAATTTCTTTCAAAATGAATGGATATTCACATCAAAAATGATTCTGAAATATATTTTTATAATATTTCTATTCATCACCAACTAAAACCCTTTAGATTAATTCACATCAAATATATTTTTATTTATACCATACTTATAACTAATACGAATGTATTTTGATAGATTTTTTCAATTATAGTACTTATATTCACATCCATGATTAATTTTTGAAAGCCCCGTGAAATATTCAATCTTCAAAGCACATTGAATTTGACTAATTATCCATATCATTAATCATGGATAATATTATTTCCTAAACCCAATATCATTTTATATACATTGACTAATTTGATAGGTATTTTATTATTGGTAGAAATATTGATAATTATTTATTCTTTATCCAATACCCTTATGTTTCGGACTGGTACAACATGGGTGGGTTCTGGATATAGATACCCACTCAGTGCATCAATACGATCAATGGACGAGTTAGTCGGCTAGACTCTTTAGTTGGGTTTTCACCAAATATGTTAACTGTCTTGTGAATGGTATTTATGGTAATTTTTCTATGTTATTAGGAAACATGGAATCCAATAATTAAGATTTTACATAATTTAGTTTTAGTTATTATTAATCCAAGATATTTGGCATTGACATATCTATGGTCCAATTCCATATTCTATTCATTAAATAGATGGATTGAGTATTAGTTTCTTACAATTACATATTCAGTATTCCTTATATAGTCATTTTAATGGAAGGTGATTATAGTTATTTACATTCCATAGTTTTATGCACTTCCTTCTTAGTATGTGTATTATATGGTATTTTTTCTATATTACGTACCATTCCATAATTATTACTCTCACTAATTAATTATTTATTCCTCTATATTTTACCCACGCCAAGCATTGTATCTCAAACATATCTTGATCCAATTTTACAATTAATACATGAAGCATACTATGAAGGATATGTTGAGATATACATTATGGAAAAGAGTTATCCTCAAAGTTATTTATTTAAATAGAAAAAATTATGTTGTAATTAGTGTATTAATTTATAAAAAAAGGCTAATTTATATAAATATTTATTAATAATAATAAAAGCATAGGTCCATTGTGATTTGATTCTGTCTAATAATGGAAATATAATTGATAGAAGACACCAACTCGAGAATATCTAGTGTTAGCACACAATATAACCAACATGTAAAACCCTTTTATGTGGGTTTATCACATCGGTTATCCAATAACTGATATGATTAACATGTTTAGTAGTTCATTTAAAATGTAAAATATTTTAATCAATGTAGAAGATAAATTTAAAATGTTGAATTTAATAAAAACGCATAATAACTCATGTTAAATATAATTATAAACTAACATGAAAATGAATTTTATGCACTACTGATGTGTGGAATCGCACCTCCTCAAAGGGATCTGATTCCTTTTATATCATAATATTTTTTTATATATGTATATTATATAAAATAATATGGTATGTATTAAATAATTATAATTATTTATGGTTTCATTTTACATAACTTTTCTCAATAATGATCTTTAAAAAATGGGAACGTTAACCATTCATATGTAGGGCCTACCATGTCTGTGATTGTAATGTTGGTTAATTTTAAAAAACCATAATTCATTAATAGTTTTATAATTATATTGTATTTTTAAATATTATAATTATGAAATGTTTATTATTCTAGTTATTTTAATTATGACCCCTTTGACCTTAGTCGACCTACGAAATCTGTTGTCACAGACAATGTGAATAGGGTCAAACTTCTAATTCAATAATTTCATATTTAGTAAATTCATATAACAAGATAATTTATAAAATTAAATTAATAATAAACCTGAAAACTTTTCTCAATATTTTATATAGTTAACATAATATTATTATTAAACAAGACAAATACACACATGTCAAGTCAGACTCAAGCTAAGAGAATTCATCTCAATCTCCTTTCATTAAGGAATATTTTGATGTTATACACCCAACAACTATTATGATGGGTATATAAATTCCATTTTAAATGTCATATAATTAAATTATCTATTCTCATGTTATTTAATTTTTTGTTATATATTTTGATTTTATGTGGATTATGATTCAATAGTTTAAATGTGGAATGTGACAGTATGATTTAAGAATAACTTTTTAAATGTTTAAATAATTTACATCAAAATCCATTCCTCCAGGACACTATTATATATATGTATATATATATATATGTTATTACGTAAACATTATGACTATTCATAATTTCATTCAATGGTTTATTAAAATGAATATTTTTACATCTTATATAGATAAAATTGTGACAAAAGAAAACAAAATTTTCGATTATTAATGTCTAGGATGATGATGACATTTCTTCTTCTTTGGAAATTATTTTATTATTAAATTACATTTCATTATTTAATTATTATTTAAAAAAATAATCCGTAATAGTTTTGTATTTTTGCATTGATGAATTTTTTCTGAAAAAAAAATTTGTTTTTAATCTGGGGTTTAATGGAATAAATGGTAATATTATCTGAAGATATTTTCATATAGGTTTTAAAATATTTATATGTGTAATATGTTTTATTTAAGGAGTTTTACTTGATCATTACATGATGGGGTGGACCAAAGAGAGCTAGGAGTGACTATTATATCTTAACATGGTGTGGTCAAGATAGCAGTGCCAAAGATCTCTATAGCTTTATATGTGGTCCCCCAGATAGAATTGGGAAGGTTTAAAATCCCTTGATTTTATGGTATATATCATTCTAAATTTAATCTCTTTGATATTATACATTGCACTCAAAATTGGGATTATAAGAACTGTAATATACTATTGAATATTATCTACCTATATTTATATCAATATCTATATCTATATCTATATCTATATCGATATCTATATCTATATCTATATCAATATCTATATTTATATCTATATCTATACTAAAGAAGGATTTTCTCTGCACAGGTTTCACTCTATCCATGATTCTCTTAAATATTTTATCTCCATCCGTTATGATCCCCTCCTCATCAACCTCTCCCGCTCGTGATATTCATCTTGTTATCCTAGGGTTAGAGAGGGGGCCCACTGAAATGTGATTCCTCACCTCGCCTACGATTACTAAATAATATTAGAACACTTCTTCTATTCCAAAATCCATGTCTCTAAGATTACTTCTTCTAGACCTAGGGTTTTTGCATCTTCCGTCAACTCCCTCCACCTCTTCAAAAACTGTCAGTTCATCTAGCTTATCTACCTCTGCCTCCACCTACTACACCTCTGCCTCCCCCTGATTTGACTCTTCCTCTCTCTACTGCAATGCCTCTGTCTCTGGATCCTCCAGATCTTCTTCCTTCAATTCAACACTGGAAAAAGGAGTGCAAGGAGCTCTACATCAGCTAACAGCTCACCTTGGTAACCCATTTCTTGGCTCCCACTATCTCCTCAACTACCGTCAAAATTTTCATAGGATTTTATGTTCATTCTAGTTTTTGGGATGGACATCATCATCAAGACTCAAATGATGGTCTTTGAATCCCATATTTGATGCTCATGATTCATTTATTAGAGCAACGTCAGAAATCTTGATTGAAACAGAAAACTGAAATAGTGTTACATGATTCAAGGTCTTCCTCTTAAAATGTAGTTAGGTTCGTGTTCTCTCAGAAGATTCGGCTATCCTCGTCCTCTCTTCAATCTGATTTTATTTGTAAATTCCTAGTTGATTGTTTGATTCATTTATTCTTCAGGAGATTCTTTCACTTAAAACATGTTTCTATTTGGGAATGTGATTGTTCAATTCAGTACATGGAAATCATAGACTGATTTTTATGTAATCTTGTCCAATATACCTAATAATTTGTTGGAGTTTTTCTGGATTTAATCATGATTTTCATGTTTCAGGCTTTCTGTTATTCATTCAGCATAGTTATTGGATTCTAATCTATTTTTTTCTGATTTCAGGTTAACAAGAATTATAATCATGTTTCGATGATTGATTTTCAGTGGTTAAAAGGGTTCACATAATTTTTTCTATAACTTTAATGATTTCTGAAAACATATATATTTTTTCCTATGCAATGGTTTTCATTTAATCATTAATATTATCTTTTTATAATTTTCATCATTTTTCATTATATACATTGAGAAAATGTTTTGTATCAAATATTTATTTTATTATTTCTAATATTAAATTTTTTGTATTTTTAATTGCTTATAAATTTTTCTTATGTCATTACAACACATCGGTTCTTCCATTTCATCAATTACAACAACTGTTTCATGTTATAAGATGCTATTTATTCACATATTCATTCTTTCAGGGTTCACACTGTGTTCCACCACTTCAAAATGATTTTCATTTTAGGTATACCTAACTTAAATTATTCATTAAATAGTGTATTTATATTTCTCTCTTACAGATTGTTTGTACTATTAATTATTAATTTCTAAAAAAGTGTTAAATTATATGCATAATGTAAATTATGTCTGCTGTTAAAAATAATTATATATTTTTTATTCAATATTTTTTCAATTCCACCAATTTTCAATTAATTTATCATCTCAATTCATTGATTCTCGTCAGTTTTTTTGACTTTAGGTGAATAGAAATCATGAATTTATTTGAGTAATCATGTTTATATGATGATATTTCTGTATAGAAAATGTTTTCGCGGAGATCCCAGGTAAACCACTTAGCCATATAGTTTTTGTTTTAATAATATCCTCTATTGAATTGATCATGAATCCTAACTTCAATGTGGGGGCCATTCTGAAATCCCTCATAATGCGAGTAATATTATATTTGAAGGGAACATTTTTTCACTCAAATATCACAAAGATTATTTGTGTCCATATATAAACATTGATGGAAATAATATCGTTAATATAGGTGGTTTTTAACTAGGTATCTCATGTAAAAGTTGAGTGCATTTTTAATTAAGTCATTCATATCTACATTTATATGTAGATTGAAATGAAATGTGGCTTCTATATGACTCCAGATCTTCATGTCATGGTTGAAGGTTAAGAGAAGGTTATAGAAAACCTCCAAATTTTTTAGGCTGGAGCAAATGGAATTAAGCGGCAAGCCCCCCAACTACACCTTGTCATCTATGGGGAGTCAGCAACTATTTTAGATGCAAGTGGTAAGCCACTTAGTGCTTGATATTTAAGGATCATTATGAACCCTTGTAGCATTTTAAAAGAACCCAGCTATTAGTGAATAAGAAATCAGGTAACAGACATACTTTTTGGAAGTACACATCCATATAAATGTTGTTTGTTTAAATGCAGTGGAATCATTGGATTTGATTATTACTTCCCACTAGGCATCCATTCTCCTAGTGGTTTCATTTCTACCCATGAGGTGTATGATTAATCAAAGGCTGACACTTTTTTCATGTCATGTTCTATTGAGCAGCTATCAAATAGTATAATTTGGGCAGTTAAGTGAAAACTCTATGATAAAGTTGTCATGATAGAGAAAAATGAATGAGATATATTTTCACCATTTGATTCAACAATACATAAAGTGATTGTTTTTATTTTTCAGGAACATTTCCCGATTCAAGACAAACAAAACTGACTTTAAGTGGTTCTTTTTATGTTTTCTATTTTCTTAGATGTCTCTGTTCTCACTATGCTTACATTTTTTTGGATTAAATTTTTTTGATGTTAAATTTTAAACCAAACATGGAATGATATAAACATGAATTTTTATATCACTTTAAATGTTTAAACATGTCAACGATCATAGGTAATATCATTCACTATGGTAAACAGATTTTTTTAACACCTCATAAATTGGTTATTCTTTACAAACCAATGGATTTAATTATAAAATTAAATAGTTTATACACTCTTATTTCTCAAAAAGGTTAATAACAATATAATCATAAGCTCATAGAGTAGATGAAATACAATTAACATGGGTTATTATTCTTTTAATCCATTCACTGTGTTTCTTCTCTCTTCACTCTATGATTGTTTTTTGACTATATTAAGTATAATAATTACAATCCACTTCCATGGACATTCTTTTTAAGTTAGATCTTAACTTCTAATCCTATATGTGTGACGTAAGGCCGAAGGGATGTTACAAGAAGATGTTCTATTTCACAGAGATAAATATTTGTTTACATGTTGTGGAATAATTGAATTTGACCACTTAAATTATTGTTTTTTTGTGGACTTTATTTTTATTCGTAACCTATCCAAATTTATTTTATAATATGTTTTTTGGTATAAATAATTAAGTTTGTGTCTATTTATAAATAGTTTTTCTATTATCATTTTCCATAAATATATTCCAAAATGCAATATATTATATATGTTGAAAAACTTTTGTAGAAAATAAAAACATAATAAAACATAAATCACATGCAGAGGCTTAGAATTTCTATTAATGGTTTATTTGGTTTAAATTTTGAAAAAATGATTTTTGGTTCCTCTAAGTGCCAAATATAAGTTTTTTTCTTATATGTTTGTCTATAATGATGCAAAATAGTTTAATATTGTTTGATATAGTGTTCACGATTAAGTGGGTCTTCCAAATACGGGTGTGCATCAGCCATGTGTAAGAATAGGAAAGGAGTGGAAGGGGGAATAAGTCTTATGACCCGATCTATTATGGTATGTAATAATTTGACGATATCAAATTCTTATTCTATAAATCTACAATTCTTCTTTCCCATTCAGCTGGTGTGTTCTATTAAATGTAGTATCATCAAACTTTTTTTATTTAAATGAATTTCACATTTTTGTATTTACATGATTGTTTAAAGAATATATAGGAAAACTAATTGTGTTCTATTAGTTAATTCCCTTTCCATGTGAATTGAACTTCTAATCCCTGTTTTTTCACATGATTTGATTCCTTGATATTGTTAATGAACTGAAATATTTCTTCATTATTGGATTGTTAATTAGGTTTCCATTTGACAAAACTTATCAAAGAATGACTTTTTCAATTTTCATTTATAGTAACTTCTTCCAAAACAATGTTTTTATATTTTTAATTTAAGATGTGTTTTGGAACTTTTATTTAAATGGGTTTTGTAAGAACCCAGATCTTCGTTTCGGGTCCCGTTCGACCGAGAGACACCGTACGGCGTCAGAACTTCTGCGAATCCCCCCACCTTCATTCGTTCTCTGAATTGACCATTGTCAATTGTGTTGGAACCGCAGCGATATTCGACGTTCTTAGGAGAATCAATCTTTTTGGCTCAAGTATAATGATCTCCTAGAATCTAGGTAGGTGGTTTGTTCCTTACGTTTCTATGTCTTTGAGTTTTATGAGCAATTTCCTCCAATACCCGTGAACGGGGTATTGCGTGTTTACAGTTTTTCTCTTGTGGTTATTCCTGCCTTTCATGCATGCTTGTGTTGAGTTAAATTGATCATGTTTGTGGATAATTGATGTGCTTGGGATGTTTTTCCCATGCATTGTTATATTTACAACCTTCAGGTCTTTGTTATCCTTGTGACCGTTGGATGGAGTTATGATGATAACATGATTTTTTGCTGTAGAATTTTTATCCAAGTAGCTCTATAGGTGTACATTGGATAGCCAAGTAGCTCTATAGGTGTACTTTGGCCTTATAGCATTATTATGCAGTGACTGGAATGGGGCTGTGAGAACATGGTGCTATAGACTATGAGGGATAAACTGAGTGAGCTTCTTAGAGAGTCTTTGACATTATAGGCTATAGGGGATAGACCGAGTGAGCTTCCCAGAGTTCCTTTAGACATTATAGGATACTGGGGATAGACCGAGTGAGCTTCATAGAGTGCCTTGGATCTTATGAACTACAGGAGGGTAGACCAAGTGAGCTTTCTCATAGAGTCTTTACTTGTTGAATTGCTTTAAAATATTTTTCTAGACTAGTGAAGGAAATGACTGAGTGAGCTTCCTTATAGAGTCTTGATAGACCTGAAACTATAGTAGGAATTGACCATGTGATCTTCATCAGAGAGTTTCTAGACCTTGGGTTCACAAGGGTTAGACCACGTGATCTTCCTCAGAGAGTCCCTGACTACCCTAGACTATGAAGGGAATTGACCAAGTGAGCTTCCCCAGAGATTCTTATAAATTTGTATGAACAAACTAGAGGGGTTAGGCTGAGTGAACTTCCTAGAGGGTCATGGTACTTCTTGGTTTGGACCAGAGGGGTTGGCTGTGAGTACTTCCCAAAGGGTTTCCTGTTAGTGGTTATCTGTTTGTTTCACTACTGCTTGTTGTTATGTGGACTGATTATTGTTGTATATCTTCCTATTACTGCCTGTTGTTTACTGTTACTATTTACTTATTACTGTACTGTTACCTTCCATATACTCACTAACTGTTAGGAACAGATCTTCGGGTGGTTTCCTATTGGGATTTAGTCCCACACACTGTTTGGTCCATGCTTTTGGGCCCAAGAAGACTATGTTATTTCAGGTACAGACAAGGTAAAGTGCCCTTCGACTTCTGGTACTTGATTGCTTGGAGCAGGAGAGCATGGGACCAAGCTATGGCTTGCGATGCTGAGTAGTTTATATGTTTTCCTTTCTTTTGTACTTTGGTTAGGAACTATTTTACTTCTAGCATTGTGACTGTTTTGGCATCTTTCCTAGACATATGCATCATGCATCATTTTATATATATGTGTGTGTGCTTCAGCTGTTTACGACTTTAGTCTTCCGTCGTTTACTTGTGTATGGATTGTTCTATTTCCACTATTTCTTATTTTTTACTTCCACTGTGTACTATGATAATGAGGGAATAGTTTCCCCACTATCACACCCAAGTCCCTCGGTGCTAGTCGGCAGCCTCTGTCCTTTTGGGAAATGCACTTGAGGCCATGTGACCAACTGGGTTCGGGGCGCCTCTGGGTGGTTTCCGGAACTAGGACGTTAAAAAGTGGTATCAGATGAGTTCTTTTCTCTTGACTTACTATTTAGAGCCTTATCCAGGGATAAGATGGATTCGGTACATGGTGTTATGTTGTGCTTGTGAGTAGCTAACCCGGGTACTGGGAAAAGCCAATCTACCTCACTTATTGCAGTTTTCTAGTTTTGTGATGTTACAGTTGATATGATTTCACCTAGAGTGATTCACATGACTTGTGTTATTGTTGTTGTTTCTATTTATGGTACTATTTCTTTCGCAACCTGATGAGATGAGGGTATTCCATCTCATGCATCATATAGGCACCTGTTAGAAATCACATGCCATGCATTCTTTCCATGCCATCTAGATAGAATTAGAGATTTCATGTTGTTGTGATAAGACTTGTGTAGATTATGTGTGCTGTTGTGATATATTCTTGATAGCATCCATGTTGTTTGTTAGAGGACTGTTTGTATTGTACATGGTTGGATGAACACCAAATTTTGGTTCTTGAGGTGTTATGGGACCTCTTGAATAAGAAATTAGTGGATCATTGACCTGTTCTTCATTTTATATGACTATATTGGATGCCAAGCTTTGATTCACAGAGAGTATGGGAACTCACAGATCAGAATTTGGAACCTTCATGACTTGTTTCTGTGTTTTCTGGACTCCGGTGCAGTTTCTGAGCTACTACCCGAAAAAACCCCGAATACATGGCATATACTGTGTATATACACGCCGTGTAACTTTTTTTAAAACGTGTCACTGACTGTGTGAGAAAGAACAAGGTGTTGTGGAAAATATTTTGGAACATGTCGTGTAGTAGTGAGTCGTGTACCCGGCTGTCTCTCTAACAATACGGGACAGGGAAGCTCGAGTAGAACAAGCCGTGTTTGGTAGGAACATGTTGTGTAGTTTTGTTCCAGTTACCCGGTCATGTCACGAACAACATGGGTCGGTGTTATCTTCTCCTATACACACCGTGTTTGTTCCTAACACACCGTGTAGGGGTCATCCATATTTTAGGTCGTGTAATTAACAACACGGGTTGCCGAAACCTTCTTTAGTACACACTGTGTCTATGGGAAACACGCCGTGTAGTCTAAGTTTAAGTGGACCATGTGGGTTAGCCATGTAAGGAGACTCGGGCAGGGGAGTAGAGTTCAAGTACATGCCGCATGTGGGGACAACATGCAGTGTAGTTTGGGTTGTTACACGACAAGTGCAGCTAGAATACACGCCCATGTGAATAGATTAAGATAAGACACTGTGTAGTTTTTATACACGCCGTGCAGTCATTTTTGGTAACACATGAATGTTTCCTTCTCCTGTTCCCATTTTGTACTCTTGTGTTCTAAGTCCTTGATAATCCTGATCTAAGGTGTGCTTTTGATCTTTCGGAGTTATGCCTCTGAGATGTCCTCTAGTTGTATGTCAGTTTCCAGATGGTGATCAGACACTGGATATGGCCGATTAGGATCCTCCTATAGATCCTCCTATTCTGCCAGTTTTGGCACCAGCAGTTATACCTATCGCAGGAGCTGATACGCAGTTCAGGGAGGACTTCCTGAGGATGATGCAGACTTTTTAGGGAGCGTCGCCTCCTGCCCTGTCGATGGCCGAATTGACGTGGGTCTTTTAGCAACAGCATCCTCCTACTTTATCAAGGGATGGAGGACCCCAGGCTGCCGAGTTGTGGTTAGAGGCCACATTGACTATATTTGAGCATCTCGAGGTACCCCCAGAGAAGAGAGTAAATATGGTCACCTATATGCTCCGAGACACCGCCAAGTGGTGGTGAGAGGTGATCTCACAGTCACGGCGCCAACAGAGTATGTCATGGGATGAGTTTCGGCACACCTTCTATGACTACTTCTATCCGGAGACCCTGAGGGCTGATCGAGCCCAGGAGTTTATGAGTGTGCAGCAGGGTACTCTTTCTGTTATGGAGTACTCGTCCCACTTTACTGAACTGCATCATTTCACACTGATCCTAGTAGGTTATGAGTTGTTCTTTTATAGGATGTTCGAGGACGGTCTCAGGAAGGGGATATCTTCCTAGGTGATTATCTTCAGGTTGACTTTGATATCCTCTATTGTTAACCAGGTGCTTATCACTGAGCGCAATCTGAGGGATTCTAGATCTGTGAGCCTGGGCGGTTCGACATCCAGAGCTGGTGTTCCTCTTATGGATAGTAGGAAGCTCCGTAGAGTCTTCTCAAGGAGATCAGGGCAGGCGGAATGTATCCTATGGCATCCAGTTTATATGCTACCAGTGCAGTATGAGTGGGAATACTAGGCCCCAGTGCCAGAGAGATCCGATGTAGTGTCGCTCTTGTGGCAAGATGGTCCATCTTTATTGCTTTTTTTAGATATTATCACCTTCAGCTGGTGGTAATGGTTCTTCTAGGACACTGTGTTCTAGAGATGCTTCTCCAGTTTCTCAGTAGTCTAGGAACTGGAGTTCTTCCGGCCATTCGGGGTGAGGTGGAGGTCGCAACCGTGGTGGTCAGTCACCCGGTCATCAGCGACATCAGAGTGTATCTATGCAGAGTGGTCAGGCAGGGTCACAGGGCCGCAGGGTAGGCTAGACTTTTGCTGTGGAGCAAACCTAGCTGGAGCATGATCCCGTAACTTCTACAGTTCGATGTATGATCTTAGTAGCCTCAGTTTTATCTTCAGACCTTTTCGATATTGGTGCTTCGCATAGTTTTATCTTCATTGCTATTGTGGAGAGCCTTGGGCTCTATATCTTTTCATCTGCCGACATGTTGACTCTTGACACGCCTTTGAGTGCAAGGAATTCTATCACATGTTAGTACAGAGAGTGTCCTCTCAAGGTTGAAGGGTATCATTTCTTATGCGATCTCTATGTCCTAGAGATGACAGGTTATGATGTCATTTTCAGGATGGACCGTTTGGTTCCCTTCCAGGCGGTCGTTGACTATTATCGCCACATGGTGAGTTTCATATCACCGAAGGTGAATCCTTTCTTCATATAGGTGAGTGGGATGTTCAGGTGTGTTGAGCAGGACTCGAGCATCATGGGCTAGGAGGAGTTACAGCCCAGATTTCTAGTCTTTATCTGGATGACCAGGGGAATTCACAGTTGGACTTTCCTCTAGTGGAGGATAATATCATAGACGTCTTCCCAGAGGAATTTTCAGGTCTACCTCTAGAGCGTGTGGTAGAATTCTCGATTGATCTCGTTCCTGGAGTAGCAATGGTGTTCATTCCACCCTATAGGATGGCTACACCTGAGTTGCAGGAGCTCAAGAAGAAATTGGAGGAGTTGCAGGCAAAGGTTTTCATCTGACCCAGTACTTCTCCTTGGGTTTGCCTGCCCTTTTTACGAAGAAGGTAGATGGTACCCTTAGGCTTTGTGTTGATTATCAGAAGTTGAACCAGTTGACGGTAAAGAACTGATATCCCTTGTCGAGTATCAATGATCTCTTTGATCTGCTTCGAGGAGCCATAGTGTTCTCAAAGATTGATTTGAGATCCGACTATCATCATTTTCTAGTTAGACCATTAGATATACCTCTTACAGCCTTTAGGAGCAGGTATGGTCTATACGATTATACGGTTATGCCATTCGGTCTCACGAATGTCCCATCAGTTTTCATGGCACTGATGAACCGAGTGTTCCATCCTTACTTGGATTCAATCGTCGTGGTCTTCGTGGACGATATCTTGGTGTACTCTCACACTCCACATGAACATTCCACACGTCATGATATCGTTTTGAGTACACTGAGAGTGCATCAGATATATGCTAAGCTCTCGAAATGCCACTTTTGGATGGATCAAATTTACTTTCTGGGTCATGTTATCTCAGATACAAGAGTATTAGTGGACCCAGAGAAAGTGAGAGATGTAGTTTCCTAGGAGCAGCCGAAGAACTTCTTTGAGGTATGGAGTTTCCTAGGGCTGGTTCGATACTAAAAGTGCTTCATACAAGACTTTTCATGCCTAACAACACCTTTGACAGGTCTGACCAAGAAGGGGGAAAAGTTCTTATGGTCAGATTCTTGTGAGTCAGCCTTTAGGAGATAAAGGGAAGGTTGACGTCCGCACCTATACTAGTCTTACCAGAGCCAGGAAAAAGCTATACTATTTATTGTGATTCTTCAGGTATCGAGCTGGGCACTGTGCTTATGTAGGAAGATACTATCATTGCGTTCGGGTCTCGGCAGTTGAGGCCAAATGAGAGGAACTACCCGATGCATGATCTGGGGTTGGTAGCTGTAGTTTATGCCTTTCGATGTTAGAGACACTACCTTCTGGGAGATCACATTGTGGTTTTCACCGACTACAAGAGCGTCAAATATATCTTCACTTAGTGCGATCTGAATCTGAGACAGCGCGGGTGGGTCAAGTATCTTCAGTCTTTCAACTTCGATCTTGCTTATACGCTGAGAAATGGCAACACAGTGGCTGATGCGTTGAGCAGGAGAAGTCAGATTCAGGCAGTTCAGGAGGACAGCAGTGATTGGAAGCTTATGGCTCTGTTCTCGGAGATGCACTTGGAGGTTCACGATAGACAGGGACAGACTTTCCTTGATTTTGTAGCTGTTACCTCTACTCTTCTTGATCGGGTACGGATGAGGCAGCTATTAGACCCCGAAGGCTTAGTCTTATGAGAGAGTGTGTGAGGAGGGGACCCTCTTCCTAGATGGACAGTGGGTGAGAATGAGATCTTGAATTTCCAGGGAAGTGTATGGGTGCCAGCAGATATACGCGAGGAGCTATTGCGGGGTTTTTATCCTCAGTTTGGGCAGTTCATCCTGGAATCACCAAGATGTATCAGGATCTTCATCACCAGTACTGGTGCCTAGTTATAATGAGATATGTTTCTGGTTTTGTCATAAGATTTTCTACTTGTCAGTAGGTGAAATCATAGAATCAGAGACCATCATTCCTTTTACATTAGTTACCCATTACTGATTTAAGTGGAATGATGTTGTGATGGACTTCATGACAGGGTTGTCAAGGTCAACCTGAGGGAGTGATGCTGTTTGGGTTGTCGTCGACAGGCTTACGAAGGTTTCTCATTTCTTGTCGATTAAGGAGACCTTCAATGTTGATGAGTTGGGACGGTTGTACATCCGAGAGATTGTACGTCTACATGGAGTTCCACACTCCATTTTTTTGAGATAGGGATGCATTGTTTACTTCTCGGTTCTGGCAGGGACTTCAGAAGGCCTTGGGGGTATAGGTGCTTTTGAGTACAGCATATCATCCCTAGACTGATGGCCAGTCTGAGCATACGATCCCGGTTCTTGAGGATATGCTTCAAGCTTTCATTATATACTTTGGAGGATCTTGGGAGGAGCATATCCCTCTTGTGAAGTTCGCCTACACCAAAGGTTTTCATGTGACTATTCAGATGGAAGCTTATGAGGATTTGTACGGTAAGCCATGATGATCACCCTTATGCTGGATGGAGGCAGGAGAGGCAGCTTTGCTGGGACCTCATCTTGTTCAGGAGACCTCTAAGAAGATAGAGTTGATTTGGAAGAGGATTGCTACAATATAGTCTTGGTAGAAGTTTTATGCTGATTAGCAGAGACGACCTCTGGAGTTCGAGGTTGGGGATCAGGTTTTTCTGCATGTCACACCGAGGTTGGGACACAAGAGGATTCGGAGACAGGGTAAGATTTCACCACTGTACGTCGGGCCATTTGAGGTGTTGGAGAGTGTTCAGACGGTCATCTATCTATTGCAGTTACCTCATAGGTACCAGGCTATGCAGGATGTCTTCCATGTTTCTCAGCTCCGATGTTACTTTTCATACCCGTCTCATGTCTTCCAAAGTGAAGAGGATGAGATCAAAGCAGATGCGTCGTTTGAAGAGCATCCTATCTGGATTTTCAATCGTAGTACGAAGGTTCTCCAAGGCCGGTCCATTCCTCTAGTATGGGTGCTATTGTAGAATGGGTGAGTGCCGAATGAGACTAAGGGGAGGGAGGCCGATGTGCGTTCTAAGTGGCTGGAGCTATTCAGGGTTTCTTCTTTTATGCCTCACTAGGGAAATTTGGGGAAGAATTTATTAAATGGGGGATGTTTGTAAGAACCTGGATCTTCGTTTCAGGTCTCGTTCGACCGAGGGACACCGTACGGCCGCGAAACTTCTCTAAATCCCCGCGCCTTCATCTATTCTCCAAATCGAACGCTGTCTATTGCGTTAGAACCACCACGATCATCAACGTTATAAGGAGAATAAATTTTCATGGCTCATGTATACTAATATCCTAGCATCCAAGTAGGTGGTATGTGCCTTACATTTTGATGTCTTTTAGTTTTATGTGCAATTTCCACCAATACCCGTGAACTGGGTATTGCGTGTTTACTATTTTTCTCTTGTGGTTATTCCTACCTTGCTTGCATGCTTTTGTATAGGTAAATTGATCATGTTTGTGGATAATTGTTGTGCTTGGGATGTTTTTCCCATGCTTTGTTCTGTTTACAACCTTCGAGCCTTTGTTAGCCTTGTGACTGTTGGATGGAGTGATGATGATAACATGCTTGTTTGTTGTATACTGTTAAGCCATGTAGCTTTATAGGTGTACATTGGTTAGCCAAGTAGCTCTATAGGTGTAATTTGGACTCATAGCATTATTAAGCACTGACTGGCACGAGGCTGTGAGAACCTAGTGCTAAAGACTATGAGGGATAGATCGAGTGATCATCCCAGAGAGTCTTTAAAATTATAGGCTATAGGGGATAGACTGAGTGAGCATCCCAAAGTGCCTTTGGACATTATAGGCTACAGGGGATAGACCGAGTGAGCTTCCCAGAGTTCCTTGGATCTTATAAACTACAGGAGGGTTGACCGAGTGAGCTTCCTCAGAGAGTCCTTACTTATTGAATTTCCTTAAAACCTTTTTCTAAACTAGAGAAGGAATTGACTGAGTGAGCTTCCTTATAGAGTCTGTGATAGACCTGAAACTATAGTAGGAATTGACCGAGTGGGATTCCTCCAAGAGTTTCTAGACCTTGGTGCCACGAGGGTTAGATCATGTGATCTTCCTCAGGGAGTCCCTAACAACACCTAGACGATGAGGGGAATTGACCGAGTGAGCTCCTCTAGAGAGTCTTATAAATTCTTACGACCAAACCAGAGGGGTTAGGCTGAGTGGACTGCCCAAAGGGTTGTGGTACTTCTCGGTTAGGACATAAGGGGATGGTTGTGAGTACATCACAGAGTTTTTTCTGTTAGTGGTTCGCTGTTTGTTTCGCTAATGCTCTTTGTTCTGTGGACTGATTATTGTTGTATATCTTCCTGTTACTACCTGTTGTTTACTATTACTGTTTACTACTTACTCTACTGTTAATTGCAAAATACTCACTGACTATTAGGCACAAATATTAGGGTGGTTGCCTACTGGGATTTAGTCTCACGCCCTATTTGGGCTATGCTTTTGGGACCAAGCAGACTATGATGTTGCGGGTATAGACAAGGGCATGCTCCCTTCGACTTCTGGTACATGATTTCTTGGAGCCTGAGAGTATGGGACCAAGCTATGGCTTGCGATGTGGAGGAGTTTATCTTTTTTCTTTTCTTTTGTACTTTGGTTTGGCACTATTGTACTTCCAGCATTGTGACTTGTTTGGCAGCTTTCCTAGACATATGAATTATGCATCATTTTATATTTATATATATGTGTGTGCTCCAGCTGTTTACAGCTTTAGGCCTCTGCTGTTTACTTGTGTATGGATTGTTCTGTTTCTGCTATTTCTTATAGTTTACTTCCGCTATTTACTCTGCCAATGAGGGCATTGTTTCCCCACTATCACACCCATGGCCCTCGCTGCTAGTCGGTAGCCTCTGGAATTTGGGGAAATGCACTTGAGGCCATTTGACCAACTGGGTACGGGGTGCCTCTGGGCGGCATCCGGAACCAGGACGTTACAGGTTTTTTCTAGATAAGGTGAACATGAAGATGGGAGGGGGGTCATGGGGTCCCGATGGTCAGAATTAGGCAGTCACAAGTTGTGGAAACCACTTTGTAGTATGGCAGCACACCAAAACCTCTTTAGTTATTAGTTTCTTTTACTTCGATTAAAGGTGACTTGGCTTGTATTAAATATTATTTGGTCGTTATTTTTTTTCATATTCTTAATATTTTGTGTTAGTTGTAGGTATTATGTTACTACAATAATATAATATATATTGAAATCAATTATTTTATTCCAGGTAATACTATTTTTAATTTCCCAATTTTAATTTTATATAAAAAAAATTCCACATTATTGTAATATTTATTTTTTCTTTGCATGATATGGGAATCAATGTAGTGGATATTTAGGAGTGTGTTGCAACACTAATTATGGAATTTTTTACAACATATAAAACTATTTATTGTACTGAGGTATATGTTTGTTATATTAATTGAGTGTTACTTTCATGACATCAGTGGGACTAACAAAACATCATTTTTATGCCATTTTCATTCTTCGTATGATTTATACATACAACCCATTTCTTTTTCTCAATTGGATACTATTAACCATAATATTTCTGTTTCTATGATTCTAATTTTCAATAATATTTGGTAAATATTCATTTAATTTTATTATTTTTGCAGAAATATATGTTCATTGAGTTTAATAATGATGATTCAGTCCAAATAAATGTGCATTGTCTCAAGACTCCACAGAAACAATAAACAATTCTGAATAACTACATCACCACATGAAGGAAAACATAAACAAAAACACTGAATAATATGAGTGAAATTTTGTGGTGAAATGGGGAGGTAATAGTGACATGTTAATGCTTATGTTCTTTTCAAATTAGCAATTCATTTTTTATTTCCCCCATGAACTAGTTATTTGAGTTTAAGAAATAATGTCTAAACATGTTTGTGGTGTCGTGGTACATGATATTACTTATGCCCAACAAACAGTTATGTTCTCCATTCTTAAGTCTCAAATTCTCAGTATCCACCCCTGTGACAGAGCAGTGAGTACCTGGTGTTGATGAGGTCTATACATATTCCCTCCAACAATTAAAGAATTACATTTAATGAATAATATTACTATATAACTTAACTTTTCTTAATAATTATAATGACTTTTGATCATACTCAGGGATAAATTTGGAGTCTTTCTCCTATGTTTTCGAAAACATCAATTTTTTATGTTGTGTTCTATAACTGTTTATTAGAATGTCCTGGTAAGATATAAATGGCTGTATAAGATGAAATATAAACCTCATAACCCTCTAAGGATATCAAAAAGTCCATTCCATGAGACTGTTTGGGTTCCATTTTCTCTATGATCTGTCCATCTCGAACACTTTATAGGTATGAACATTCAAATAAGGTTCATGTAGTTACTATCAACTCTGACTCTCTTATTATCCATGAAGAGAACATACAAGGGGTAAGAATACCACCTTGGCCTCTTCACCAATGACACATACATTCCCAAAGAAAAAACAGAAGAAGTTGATCTAATAAAAAATGCACTATCATACAACTGATGAGGATGAGATGGATGACTCTTGGAAGTAGGCTAAATCCTAGAATCTTAGATGACATCATAGAAATCATAGCCGGGGACGTGGAAAGGAAGACTTGATGCCAAGAAAATATAATTCAGCATCTGAGAGAACAGAAGAAAAATGTCACAAACATTGAAACTCTTATGCAGGAAGAACATAAATTGGATGCTACGCACTCCAGGGGTCATGGAAGAGGGTGTGGTTGGGGAATGGATTGGGGAGCTTTTCGAGATATATAACTAAGGAATATAGAGAATATTAGAAAAAAAATTAGGGGCCTCGTGATGACATATTTGATTAACTGTTTAAACTATCTTATTTCTTTGTCTCTATTTTTTTATGATTCAATAAAAGGGAATTAACACAACCATTTTTTAAAATATCGGAACTTATTTAGATATTATGTCTCTTCATTACATTAAGGTTGTTTCTGTGAACATGTACTTCCACCATCTTTCAGAGAAGCATCATCTTTATCTTGGACCTTAGCTGATACTTCCAGATTTTGAGAACCATCATTAATACCCTTACTGGCCTTATTGATATCCTAACCGATGTCCATATAATGGTGAGGGAGTACATATAATGGTGAGGATGTACTCCCTCATGTAATTGGACAGAGATGGTGTACTCTCTCATGTAATTATAATGAGATATTATATTCTAGTCCTTTCTCAAGGCTATACATTCTCATGTATGAACTCATTATGCACCTTTTTATCTGGGGCTAATTTATATAAATTATTAATGATATAAATACTCACATTTACTTCGATTTAAAGTGGCTTGGCTTGTAATAAATATTATTTGGTCATTATTTTGATTAGTGTTTCCAATAATTTTTTCGAGTTATATATATTATGATATAACTATAAGATAATATGTTTTTAAATCTAATCATTAATTCCTTTTTTGTTGTTTACATTCATATGACCTCAATTAAAACATTATTTATCATAATTATCAGAATTTCAAATTTAAATTTCATTGTAATTTTGATTCATTAAATTGATATATCCATAGTTAAAATGATTTTTTATTTCTTATATATTTTTCTTTCTCTTTTCAAATTAATTTATCCAAAATATAATCTACTATCATAATGATGTCTCTAAATTTTTTCCAATTTTATTATAATAATAAATTTCATTATTTTGTGATTTAAAAATATTTAATTTTCATGTTCATTATTAACAAAGAAATATAGTATAGTGTTCGTTAAAAAAAGCAATGAACTGTATCACCGTACAAACGCATAATCTATGAATTGTGTTATATCATAGTGCAAATGCATAGGCGTGTACTAGTTATTTTAAGAGTAGAAATTATGTTAGTGGTTATGAATAGAATTAACTAAATAATAAAAATATATATTACACATGTTTATTAAAATAAATAATTGATTACAAAATAATTGTAAATGAATGAAAAAACCCATTGAATACAAGGTAATAGTTTTTATTAAAAATTATTTTTATGACCAAAATGTTATTTTATTATAATAAATTAAAATAATAACTATAATTGAAATATCTATGTATAATATATAAGTTATAAATTAAATTATTTTCAAATTCATCCAAAATATTTGATAGGAATATGATATGAACAATCCTAATAATACACATAAAAACAAACATTTATAAAAGAATTGTTTTATGGGATTTTAATGGAGAACTTATTTTAATTTTTTTGAAATATTTATATATTCTATTTTAAAATATAAACATATTATCTTATAGAAAAATATAAAAATTTACATTGGTTTATTTTTTTGTATTTTTCTAATATGTTTCATGTTTTGTTGAAAAATTGAAAAATATTTCATTTTAATTGAAAGAAACTTCTTATTCTAAATAATTTATAATGTAAAATTATATTATTATTTTTAAATATTAATTATATTAATTTTATTTAATATTTTGTAAAATTTATGTCATATTAATCAATTGTATAGTGAATATTAATATAAACACATTTCAATATTTTGTATGTTTTCACTTTAATAAACAATTTTCTCATTTCACCTATAAGATTAATTTTAAATTAATTATTATAACTTATGTGTTTTGAATTTTAAAAAATATAATGAATATTTAAAACCACAAGGATAAAAATATAAAAATAATTTTACATTATTTTATGGAATATGAATAGTAAATTTAGTAATATTTTAATTACCATGATTAAGGGTAAATCAAATAATTATGGGTCAAAATAAAATTATAAATACTATTAAATTAACATAAAACATGATCCTCTTTCATTCGATGAGTTTTTGTCAACCAAAATCATCATTGGGATGAAATAAAAATAAATTCCACATGGATGGGATTATGAAATTGATAATATTATATTCAATAAAAAAAAATTTACACCGTTGTTTTAAAAAGTGAAATATTTTTAATATGGGGTAATATAATAGATATTTAAGACTGTAAATAGTGTACTAAAATATAAAAATATTATCCTCATCATGCTAATTTATTATTAATTTTTATAGAATAATTAATTTAATTTATTTCTTGCACATTGAAGATGTTGTAATTGATTAATTAATGAAAATTTCAAATAAATGATACTAAAAATAATAAAATAAATAATATATGAGATGATTAATTTCATCTACGAATTTTTAAGAAGATTTTAAAATGATAGTGGTGTTTTTTACTTATTGGTTAGAAATAATATTATTTTTTTGATATTTTTAAAAAGGCGTGTAATAAATAATGTCAAAGTTTACATTATTTATATTTTAATATAAATAATATTTTCTTAAATGATATAATATTTAAAAAAATATTATTTTGAGATTAATTATTAAGATAATAATAAAAATTTCATCAATTACTCATTTATTAGTATTTTTACATTTTATTGTAACTATATTACCCCTCAAAATGAAAATTAAATGTTGTCTCAGTAAGAGATAAAAGGTTTAACTAACAGATAATGCCCAAAGATAGGGGTTATAATGTTAGAGATTGATTGCTAAAAGTTATTTCAAAATAAGAAATGGAAACATCTACATCATATCATTGAAATAAATTACTTTTTAGCTGTATGGAATTTGAAATTAATTTTTATTAATTTTATATTTTCATAGTTTCCAAAATTGACCCTGACCTCAATTATAAAAGGGCACATCATTCCTCATGTACTAACACTCGTTTTAGCATTCTAGAATGTAAAATTCTGACCAATTTATCCTCTTAATATCCTTATGCATGTTCTAAAGGCTATTTTATTCTATAAAGACCTACTGTAGATCCCTTAGGAAGTGATCTAATGGATGTCCACTGAATAAGAGTTAATTGTTTTACCAACTCATTCATGTTTATTGTCATCTTTTTCTTCCTATTCATTTGTTGTTTCAATAATAAAATAATATCTCCACTAACATATATATTATGATATCTCATTATGATTACGGTACAACCATATTACTTTATTTATTCATTATATAGAAAATGAAACATTTTCGTGTCTGTACGCATGACTTGCCTTATATACGTCGTGGTGTAATCTAATTTTCACCACAATTTGACTTTTAATTATATATTATTGGAAATAGTGTATATATATTTTAATTATGAGATGATATATTTCCTTTAAAATTAATATATCATAAACATCTTTATCCTTTAACTTATAAAGGTAATGATTCTGTCAATCGAACATACGTACAAACTAATGTCTCCATGTCGTGATGTAATTCATTTAACATATACAACATTAAAGAGTGGAACTAAAATGTATTTAAGATTAAATATTATATTTATTTCATTAATAAAATTCTATAAATTTTTGATATATATATATACTATAAAAAATAACTGATAATTTTTTGATAATACATGAATTGAAAAATGAAGTTGTATACACCCAAAATAAGGGTAATGAGAAAATATTATCAAAAAACACGTGAAAAGATAATATATAAAGATCATCTATGATATAATAAATATGAATAATGATCCAATATAAGTAAAAAAATGTTTATACTATTATACAAGAGTTTAAAGTACTTATAACTATAAAATAAGTTTGATGTATGAGATTTAAATCTCAATTTTATTTTTCCGTGATATACAGGTCATGATCGCCACCTATTTTTTATATGATGTGTATATACCTACATTGATTTTATTTTATTACTATTATTTGGAATTATTTTGTTATGTCATATCCATATAATTTCATTATTTTATGGGAATATGATTATAATTATTATAAAGTGATAAGTATTTATTTCACAATCTCATCATTACTAGGGATTGTTTTTTAATATGGTCTCCAATGGGGAATAAAAAATTATATATTCATATTTTATAATTAATATTTTCTTCATGCTCAAACCATATGATCTATTCATATGTTACACTCATGTTCCATATGATGGTTTTGATTCTTCTACAATAGATTTTATAGAAATTTCCCTGAGCATAAATTTCACTCATATATGAATTCATATATACTAAAATAATTCGAGTTTTTCATGGGATTAGTCTCGGAGAAAATGTCGTTTAGATATCAACTAAAATATATTTGATAAATAAGTATCATATGATTAAATATTTTTACCGTACGACACTACTTTTTCTTTTCGGAATGTAGATTCAATAATATGATTATATTAAATTATATATGATAATTTTATGATGAGATTACAATAATTTTTTTTATTTTAACATATCACCATTTAATTTTAGTTTTATGAATATTATAAGATAACATGTTTATATAATATTTTATTAAACAAAATTCATAATGATGTTTTATGGGGTTACATTATTGCCTATAATGTAAAATTATTACTCATAGATTTATTTATTCTGTACTAATTAAATAAATTAGGGTGACCCTAATATCAATATGACTCTAGATTTAATTTATTAGGGGTCACCTTATTATATTATTATTATGATTAGGGAAGTCAAATTTTAACATCTAATATAAATATTGAAAACATAGTGTTTAATTCCCTAATAAAACTAGAGTAATTTTTCATATGTAATATATAGGATTATTTTTAATAACAGGTAATCACGTGAATATTTTTATATTTTATTTTACCATCATTGAAATTATCACGGCCTCTGTGTGAATATAACTAATATGAGACTAATATGTCAACAAATATGACTAAGGGAAGGATATGTGGATTTTATATGAAAATAATCCTATGATAACCAATTAGAGAGTTCTTATATACATGGGGTGTAATAATCATACCTC
Organism: Viscum album; assembly: GCA_963277665.1. Classification (NCBI taxonomy): domain Eukaryota; kingdom Viridiplantae; phylum Streptophyta; class Magnoliopsida; order Santalales; family Viscaceae; genus Viscum; species Viscum album. Next base: position 448,036,331 of record OY728146.1, on the reverse strand, counting down.
TATTTTTTTATTAATAATAAATCATCACATCATTATGGAAGTGATTTTATATTCAATGAAAATGGCAAGACCTGTCCCAGTGGGGCATGGGATTCGACTCCCCAATCCCTCATCTAATAGGTTGGGGGATTGTGACTTGCACCGAGTAGACATATTACTAACTTGGAATGCATTGCCTAAGTACCTATACACATGCACACATCTCAGTGCTCACAAATTCTGAAATGTAAAAACCACTAAGGAACAAAATTCATTCATATAACTAAACCCAACCAATATAGTACAACACAATTAATGTGAAAAATTTAGAACTAGGCCAGAATAAAAGCCCACCAAAAACAAGAGTCTTCAAAATACAAAGTACAACTTGTAAGCACAAAGTGGTACTGAGACTGCTGCTCATAGCCATAGGAACAACTCGGCCTTTAGGGAACCCAGAATGAATGGTCCGGTCCTGGTTCTCCTGGGACTCTGCAAAAGATTTACCATTTACAAAAGACACAACACGTGCGGGAAATGCCTGTTGAGGGGTGAGTATGAAAATACTCAGTAGAGGGCCCAGAAAAAAAATTCAATACACAAAGGAATGTTAAAGTCATCTCTACATAGTATATGTCTAATATACATATAAGAGGATAAATAAATCTTGATATACTCAAAACTCAAACCCGTAGTCTATAAATAAGCCACACAACAGCATTTCACCCCAAGGGATATGGTTCAAATGTTCCATGAAGCACTCATCTGGGAGAACTCAGTACATGAGTCTTATGGCCCTGATCACGTCTGTCTGAGAAAAATATTGTTTTTCGAGAAATGCCATGGGTGATAGATACAACCATTTTAAGAGAATACACTCTTGAGTGGGTAAAGATAATGATACATAGATGAGGATCACTGCTAGGGACATGGATGATATTGCAACTCATCTAGATTCACCTGCTATGTTGTGGATCAACATCCTGTAGGATTGTCATGTCGATACCTGCCTCTACCTGGGGTCATGAATGGATATAAGATCCCACTCTGGGACCCTCAGAGGGATACCTGACATTATCAATAAATGTCCTGCTAAAGGGATCATACTCTCATTAATGGAAACGACACATGGCCTTAAAAGGAATGAGAAAGTGGGGAACTAACCCAAATGGAACCTATATGAGGAATCATGGACAAGAAGATCAGGACATGTATAGAGAAGTACACGGTGTGTAGTAGTGTCACGCACCAGGTTTTCTTACCCTGGGTGCTGCCCATGTATAACGACCCATGTTGTAATGCTTTTCATGTAAAACGCAACTACACCACATGTTGGAAGGATCACATGACGTGTTAATGAATCGGGGGTCCACTCTGTGTATGTTGTCCATGTGCCCGTACATGGTCTCACCCCATGTATGCCAACCCTTGTAATTGACACACATGGTAACCCACGTTACTGGCCCCATATGGTCATGTGGTGGATTACATGGCATGTACTCCACCCCATGTCTGTTTATCATCCGAGATACATGTTGAGCCCCATGTAAGGACCCACACGTCGTGTGACAGTGGTCACACGCCATGTCTACCCTTCCTATTTCCTGAGGCTCCAGCCACCATTAGGTGGGGCCACAAGTTGTGTCTTCCCAGATGCACATCATTTTCATTATTGCATTCCATGATCGAACCCTATCCTCCACCGCCAGTACCACACAGTGTGTTCTTTGGGTGACATGCCATGTGTTTCGGAAAATTCCAGAAATACAAACCTACTCCACCGCCCTTTGGTGTTGTTCTGATCATCAATCTGATGATTTCTTTTCCATGAAACATAGATGTTAAGGTCCCCCTGATTTCTAGAAGTCATCTCAATTTTTTAGGCCTTCGATCGGCCTTGAAAATTAATATCGGTCAAACCTCATGAATAACACTCGTAGAACGATCTCTCCTGATCTGAGCTGATTTGTCTTCTTCTATCATCATCGCACCCCACTAGGTCTTCATGATGTCATATCTCCAATTTGGGATCATTGCTTTGTAAAGCAGATGCGTAATGATCCCTTGTTCACAACCCTATTAAAAATACGAAGATCATAGTGTGAAAAGGAAGAAGAAAATAAATAAACAAAAGAGGAACGCTCCTCCACTATCATTAGTCAATTTGTTGATCTTCTCTAATTAGTAATATCATACAATGAAAAATCAAAACAATTGAGAAATCTAGTATAGATTAATTCCCTAATGAAAATAGAAAATAATAACCCTTCCATAAGAATGTATGATCTTCAGATCAACCTGTTCATGGGGTGATCCAAATTCTTTATTTAATAAAACAATGAGGAAGAAATAAATAAAAATAACAAACTCCTACCTTGATTTGGTTGAAGAAAAATTGTCACATTATGTTGGTTGGTGAGGTTCGTCGAATCCGAGATGTGTCGATCGATCACATCATCATCATCCACCAACATTTTGTCCTCCAAAGATCCAATGGAAAATTGTAAATTTCCTAGGTTATGTGGATAACCCTACGAAACTTCCATAAGCACGTATTTAAAAGGGGGGAATTTGGTTCTTGCGTAAAAAGGAAACATTTAAAATAAATTAATTTCCAATTTATTTATTTCTTTTAAAAAGTTCCAAAAACTATCTTTTATAGTTGACCCGTGTCAGTCGATGTTAGGCCCTACCAAAGGTAAATTCTCTACTCTAAATGAAATGGTGCCCTCATATTTATGATTCGAAAAACCATTTAAATGTAATTCCTCTTTTTGAATAAAATTGTTCATGGATGATGTTTAAAAGTAAAATTAATTTCAAACAAGTATTCCATGATATTTGGGCCTCAGAATTGCACGCAATAGAAAAGTATGTTCTCGAAATAATCCTATATAATATTTCAAAATAATATACAAAAAATTTAAGAAATTACATTCTTCCCCCCACATGTCTTTTCATCCATGAAAAGGTAAAACAAGAGAGTACTCAAAAAGATGAAGATACGAGGCATGAATCTGAGCCTCCCACTCCCATGTGCTCTCATGAAGATTCTCGTGATATCACCAGATACGCACCAAGGGAATTGATCACCCATAAAAGATCATTTCCTTCCAATCCTAAATCCCCACTGGGCACTCAAGAAAGTTTTCACCATCTTTGATGTCTAGCTCTCCTCAAATGATGTCATGTGATGGGTCATGCACGTACCTCCTCAGTTGCGACACGTGGAAGACATCATGTACCCGGTGCAACTGTTGTGGTAGAACTAGGTGGTACCCCAACTTTCCAACTCTTTGGACTATTAGGAATGGTTCGATAAACCTCAGAGATAGCTTTTCACCCCGACCAATTCTGTGTAACCCCCACCGAGGTGAGATGCGAAAGAAGACATGATCTCAGTCCTTGAACACCAATGGCCTCTTTCACCTATATACATAACACTTCTACCGACTATGATCAGTCTTCATCTTCACCTTGATGATCTACACCTTTTCAGTGGTAGCTCACACTAACTCTAGAGCAATTAGTACAGAATCTCTGAGGTAGGTCCAACAAAAATGTGACCCACATGGTCTACCATATAATGCCTCAAATGGTTCCATACTAATTTTGAAGTGGTGTCTATTATTGTATGAAAACTCCACCAGTGGTAGGTGGTCCTCCCAACTATGAAAAATCTCCAAGACATATGCCCTCAACATATCCACTAGAACCTAAATGTTCATCTCTATCTAACCATCTGTCTAGGGATGGAATGTTATGCTCAAGGGTAGCTGATAACCAAAAGTTTCCTGCAATCCCTTCCACAATAGGGATGTTAAGTGGGGTCTCAATCAGAAACTATTGTCAAAGGGATTCCATGTATCTAAACTATCTCCTGTACGTAGAGACATCTCAGGGTCTCTACAAAACTCTGCTCCCTAATGGCTAAGATGTGGGTTGACTTGGTGATTCAACCAACCTTCACCCAGATGGAATCTTGCCCCTTGGATGTCTGTGGTAAGCCCGTTAGATATTACATCGATATTTTATCCCACTTCCATTGTGGAATATCCTTGGGGTGAACTAACACGGTAGGAACATGGTGGTCATCCTTCACATGTTGGCACATAAGGCATCGAGAAATGAACTCTTATACCACCTCTTTCTTACCAGACCACTGGAACTGACGCCGAAGGTCCTGATAAATTTTTAACACTCTCAAATGTACGTCCAAGGGGGGAGTACGAAACTCCCTCAAGACCTCCTCCCATAATGACACCTGGTACAATAGTACATCATCTAAATAGAACAATGTGCTCCCCACCCTACGAACATCCATTAAAATCATATACTATGGATAACTGAGCACGTAAATCCTCAAAGTTGACATCCCCTAGTTGTGCCTCCCTAACTCTCTATAAGAGAGGAGGGGTGAAAACCATCAACTAAAGGTAAAATGCATGCTCTTTATCTACGATGGCTTACTGTAACAAAGAATATTATTCTATCACCTCACTCAAAAACTTTGAGCTCGATCTATATCTATGAGCATCTACCACCTTATTCCCCTTCCCATGAGTATATATGATCTTGAAATTGTAGTCCTAGAGGAACTCTATCCAATGCCCTTGTCTCATATTCAGATCCTTTAGCAAGAAGTTATATTTGATTCTATTTTTGTCAGAGTAGATGATAAATTTATCTCCCATAAGGTAGTGTCCCCATATCTTCAATGCGAAGACCAGCACTGCCGAAACTCTAGCCTCTAAGGGTAAGATCACGTTGTCTGCAATATTGTGTGACCATAAAGTCTTTTACCATAGGTGTTTCCAAGCACAGGGGTCAAGTCAATGGCTATACTGGAATCTCATTATTTCGCACAATACATGTAGAGTGTGAGGAATGACTGGAACATGTGTGAATATGTACGATAGCTAAGGTAGTCAAGACATAGATCGTACCTCATATCATCCTTGGAGTCCCTGGGTCATACTCCTCAACCACATGTAATTGTCCCCACAGCTATTCCCCATCTCATTGAGCCACGTGCAGACCTCCTAGGGGTGGTGGTGGAAGTAGGTCGAAGCATCTTCCACCACCTGCAGCTCTCTCTGCTCCTCTTCCATGTCTACTGCCTAGATGGTCTATCTGCTCCACTCTCTGCCTCTTCCTTAGTGTTCCATCCCCCGCTTCCCAATCAGTAGCTTAGTAAGTTGGAAATTCTATAGGGAAAAGTCCCCTACCATCTCATGAGTAACATCGCGTCTCCATAGGATGACTGGATCCATCATGAGTGCCATGGGATATCGATCCCCTATTCTGGGTCCTCCTATGACGTCTCCCATGTCATGATCACTATTTATTATGTCAAATCCATGCTATCAAGGTCTTCTCACCTATCTACCAACTGCTGACTTATGTTAGCTATCTAGAATCTTCCAAGAAGCTCTTGATTACCATGGCCCACTCGAGCACTACTACATAAGTCAAAATGAATAAAGGCATGTCACTAGGTCGTATGTCATGTTGCAAACCTCACTCGATGGTCCGACCAATGAAGTACTGATCCTTAACCATATTAATATAGTACCTAGAAATGTAGGTGATCCTGGATGGATTTTCATCTACCATTAGACATCCCTTTTGGAGTTAAATAAGCTTATTTATATGGACTTCTCTTAGCAAAAATGGAGATAACTCATCACGAAGTGTTGATCAAACTCCACCCATGAAAGAGTCTCCTCTTCGTTAGTTTGTGTGGTCAGACGCCACCACCATCCCACTGATCCCTAAAGAAGGCTCTCTCCCAAGATTACCATTTGGTCCACCAGTGTTCTCACTAGGCAAAAAAATATGGTCACCACCTCAAGGTAGTCCTCCGCCACCAAAGGGTCGGGCTCAACTTAGAATCTATGGGTTATTTGTCTCTCAAACTCAAGGAGTGCGCTCAGCCTACGCCCCTCAACTATCCATACTTTAGGTACCATGGGTTTCTCCACTAGTGGTGGAATAAGAGGTGCACCACTTGGAGGTAATGCCTGGAGAACATGTCTATGTATCGAAGAATCATCACTGAGGGGGTCTTCCTCATGATCGAGATGATGAATCATAGCGGGTATGCATCATGGAGTCATCATTTAAGGAAACAAGAGGTACCATGGTTAACGAGTATATCGAGATAGCTGACACAAATGACATGGAAAACAAAACCCATTCAAATATGATGCATGTTCCATTATCTTACTTCCCCACAACTAGTGTTTTCATGTACCGAGTTGAAAAGAAGTTTATCAGTGTCCTGGTTTTTAGATACATCGGCCACCCGCACCATCACTAGAGTCTCTGGCTTGAAAGCTAAGATCAAATCAGTTAATATTGTTTCCCCAAAATGATATCACAGACTCTTTGTCATAAGGTATAACTGACCCCCTGGGACACCACTCTATCATGACCCGACCCAGCGGGACCTTCCCCGCGACTCCCCAACCCCTCCTCCAATTGGCCAGGGGATGGTGACTATCAATGAATATGAATATTACTTAAAATGGAGGCACTTCCTATGTACATGTACACATTCACACATCTCCAATCCCACTAATGATGAAATATAAAACCCCCTATGTAACAAAATTCATGAATACATCTAAACCTAACAAACCAAGTACAACGTAAGTGAAGTGAAGAAAGTAAAACTGGACCACAATAAAATCCCACCCAAAACTAGAGTCTGGAAACTAAAAAGTCCATCCTATAAGAACAAAACGGTATTAGGACTACTTCTCATAGTCATAGGAATACCTCATTCTACAGGGAACTCGGAATGCTCGGCCCCTTATTAGTCCACCCAGGACTCTGTCAAAAGGCAACTCATCTGCACAAGACACGACACGTGCGGGCAAATCCCATGCATGGGGGAGTATAACAAGACACAGTAGAGGACTCAAAAAACCTCAAAGAAATACACCAAGGAATGTATTTTCATATCTATATAGTATTTTTCTACTAAACATATAATTGGAAAAACAAAGTCCATATATACTCAAGACTCAGACCCATAGTCTAGGTAAATGTCACACAACTGCATTCCTCCCCTAGGGATTCAGTTTGAAGGTTCCATGAAGAACTAATTTGGGAGAACTCACTCCACAAGTATGATGTCTCTGATCATGTCCATCTGAGAAAATTTATTTTCATTGGGAAAACTATGTGAGATAGATACACTCATTTCAGGGAACACTCTCTTGAGTGGGGAAAGATTGCGACACATAAATGAGGATCATTTCCAGGGCCTTGTAAGATACCGTGACTCATCCGAATTGAGATGATAAATAGAGGATCGACATCTTGTTGGATTACTCACATCGATACCTGGCTCTAACTAGGGTAATGAATGGATAGATGATCTTGATCTGGGCCTCTCAGAGGGATACATGACTCAATCTTGGGATGTCCCACTGAAGGGATCATACTCATATAGATAGAAATGACACCTGACCTTTAGAGGAATGAGAAGAAGTAGCACTAAACGAAACGGAACCTGTCCAAGGAGTGGTGGAAAAGAATATCAAGACATGTAATAAGATGTACACGGGGCGTAGAAGGGTCACATGCCATGTCTTCTGACCCTAGGTATTTCTCGTGTTCAATGGCCCATTTTGTAAGGCTTGTCATGTAAAACGCAACTGTGTGGCGTGTAGGAAGGATCACACGCCAGGTCAGGGTATATGGGATTTGCTCTGTGAACATAAGCCATGTGCTCATACATGGCCTCAACCCATGTATTCCATCTTGTGTAATTGGCACACAGTGTGACCTGCATTACGGGACTCATAAGGCCATGTGGTGGAATACATAGCGTATACTCAACCCTATGTCTGTGTGTCATCCGAGATATATGTCGAGCCCCTTGAAAGGACCCACACACCCTGTGATAGTGGTAACAAGACATGTCTTCACTTCTTGTCACCCATGACTCCAACTACTGCTGGGTGGGACCCAAACGCCATGTCTTCCTAGAGGCACTTCTTTTTCTTCATCATGCTCTTCATGCAAACCCTAGCCGCCGCCACTAGTACCACACGACGTGTTCTTCGGTGTACAAGCTGTGTGTTCTGAAAAATTCCATAAATTCGAACCTACTCTGACACGCCACAATGTTGCTCTATTATTCAATCCGACAATCTAATTGGAAAAAATTTGGATATTAAGGTTTTCTTGATGTCCCAAAGCCATCTCTATTTTTTTCGGGCCTCCGATCGGCCCCAAAAACAAGTATTAATCCACTCACACGAAGAATGAATGATGAATGATCTCCCAAAATCTAAGCCAATTTTTCATCCACCATTGTCATTGCACCTCCAATAGTTTGTCGCGATGTCAGATCTCTAATTTGGGATCGTTTTGTTGTGAAGCAGATGCTAAATGATCGATTTTTCATAACCCCATGAAGAATGTGAAGAATGCATAGTTAATAAGATGAAGAAAATAAATAAACAAAAGAGGAATGTATGTTTGTCGTCATTCCTCATAGTGTTGATCAGCTCTCATTAGTAAGATCAAATAGGGAAAAAATCAAAACAATTAAAAAATCTAGTATGGATTAATTCCCCGAATAAAATAGGAAAAATAAAAACCCTTCCGCAAGAACGTATGATCCATGGATCAACCTGTTCATGGGTTGATTCACATTCATCGTTTAATCAATGAATGTGGAAGAACTAAATCAATATAGCAGACCCATACCTCGATTCATTTGAATAATGATGGACACATCGCATTCATTGGCGAGGTTCATCGAATCTGAGATGCATCGATCGATCACGTTGTCATCATCCACAAACGAGTTCTCTTCCAGAGCTCTGATGACAAATTATAAATCCGTAGTGTTATGAGGATAACCCTACAAACATTCCATAAGCATGTATTTAAAGTGGAGGAATTAGGTATTTTCATAAAAAGGACAAATTTAAAATAAATTAATTTCAAATTAATTTTATTTCCTTTAAAAAGTCCAAAAACAAATTTTGCAGTCGACCCGCGTCAGTCGATGTTAGGCCCTTCCTATGTTAATGTTGCTGCTCTGAACATAATGGTGCCATTCATATTTATGATATGGGAACCCTTTTCAATTTCATTCCACTTTTTTAAGTAAAACCATTTGTGTACGCTATTTAAATGTTTATATTATTTCAAACTATTATTTTGGGCACTTCGAGCCTCAGAATCGCATGCTGTCAAAATGTTTGTTCTGGAAATAATTCCACATAATATTTGAAAATAATATACAGAAAATCCGAGACATTATAAAGTACATTATAGGAGTCTAGGATTTAGTTTAATGAGATTCTAATATAATACTTTTAGTTTGTGAGTGGGTGATCAATATTCATCCCGTAATATTATATTTAGAAAGCACCATCATATTTCTAGTTTCATAAAAAATTTATAATATTATTTGTTTTAGGTTCACATTTTCCTCATTATCACACTAATTATTATAATCCATATGGATATTATCTAAGATCCACACATATAAGAAGATTAATTAACTACGATACATTTTGATGAACCTTTTTATAATTCATCGTATCCACTAATAACTTCAACATTAACTTGAAATTTATTTCTATATTCATTCCATTATAGTAACAAAAATTATTTCTAGTCTTACTGAGACATATTACATGGACCTTGATTCCACATTATTAACTTAAAAGAAATTTCATATTCCTTCCATCAATATCATTATAACATGATCATTCATGAAACTCCATCCATCAATTATTTATTATGTTTGGAAATTGAGCTTTAATAATATAATTTATATTATATTATAAATGTTTTATTGTAATAATCACATGTTTTATAACTACAAATATTATCCCATTAGGTATATTTTGAGGATAATCACTATATATTCAAGTATATAAATTTTTAACATGGTTTCTTCTTGATTCAGCCATTACTAGAACTAAATAGATTTAATCTTGAGGGATGTATAATTAACTATATAAGGGAAGAATTAAAAGGTAATTACATGAAAAATTCTTCCTCAAAATATTTTCTTTATTTTGACATTAGATTATAGATTATCCTAAATACTGTTGGATAATATCTATTTCTTCAGGTCAGTTTATTTATTAATAAATATCATAATTCAATTTCATTGTAAATCATTTATATTGAAACATCCATATAATGTGATTTGGAAAAAAATATCCCTCAGGAGTGACAAAAAATGGGTATAGTTAGGCTTCATTTTCATTCAATAAGTGATTACTAAGTAAATACCTAGTAAACCATTTTTTTCATTTACAAACCCTAGGTAAATTTGATATAGACCTAAAAAAATATTCTTATATTGAAGTAATTTCATTGATAGTTATAGAATATCAAATTTCAAAAAAAATATTATGTGTCATTCCATTCATAATATTTCTCATTCAACACAGGAATACTGTTTTCCCTACTTATAGCCTATCATAATCTATGAAATATTTAATATTACCTTAAAAACATTAAGAGTTATCTATAGATTAAGAGTTATGATAAACTATACTTATCAATGATATATTTTTCTCAGCTAACATGATATAAAATAATGAAAACTATGACCATCATTGATATCAATTATTTCTCTCCAGGACACACACTCCCAAAACCAAATGAGAATAATCCCCTATATTTTATATCATAATTGAATTGAATTTATATGAACCAATTTAAACCTTCAGTAATTAAATTACAACTAAAAAATTTTTAGTCAAAAAATGTTCAAGAACCATTCAGTTTTATTGACATAGATGGTAAGGAAAAAAATTACCTAATGAATACCATGAATATATTATTTAATGTATATTTTGACAATAATATAAGTCACTAATTATTATATACAAATTAATAAACATATCCACCACAATTATTCAAAAAAACAATATTGGCTAATATATCATGTGTAATATATTTATTTATAACCTGTAGAAGGTGATATGTATGATTTTGAAAGATGAAAATCTCAATAAATTTAAACATAAGTGAAGAGATAAGGTATAATAACTGATCATTATAGGGGATAAAATCACTAGAGATAATCAAATAGTAAATAAAATTCCATAATAAATAGATACATAATGTATTTTATATCATTTATTATAAAGTAAAATAGTGGATAAAATGGATAACACAAAAAAATCCATAGATTCTAATTATATAATTAGATATTTATAATTCCACTATGTAATAAAATATATTATGAAGTTTATCATTTGAATTCTAACACAATTTATTGAAATTATTGGGTGGTTGTAACACCCGAGACTTTTATGTTATATAAATCATCACAGGAATCTTTTTCTACACAACACTTACTTGTCTTGCTTTACACGCAATCGCGACCTTCCTCGATAGCTTGCGTCGTACGCAATACCGAGTTTCACTAAACAACAATATGCTATTAAAACTAGCCGTTATGAATAGTAATAACCACTTTTTGAAATTTTATAAATTTTATTTTTTAAAAATGGACTTCATTTTTGGACTCAGAATATCGAAATTAGCCTAGGGTGAAATTTTGGTATTTTTCTGAAAACTTTCAATTTTTGATGAATAGTGAAACCACTAAGTGGTAGGTTAAAAACTGAATTTTGCATAAAACTTAATTTTACCGCTTCTGTGAATGGAATTTCAAAAATCCGACAGACACGGTTAATATCAAGGACTAAAATGTGGTTCAATGAGATGAAAATAATTTTTGGTGAATAGTAACTTTTTACTTTTTTTTACCACGGTTAATAGTAAATAGGGCAACTAAGGGTAAATATGATATTACTATTACCCTAAAACGTGTCCTAATCCTATTGGACAAGTGTATTTCGACCAAAAACAAACGTAGGAATAAAATATGACCATTTAGGCCCACTTGGGTTAGATTAGGACATTTATTATTAATTTATTTAAAGAAGGGTTAAAAGAGTTAAAATCAAAGTTTATTTACTAAAACATTTTTAATATGGGGTTATACATAAGATAAATTCGATTGTAAATATTAATTAGAAAGATAAAAAGATTTCCTACATGATGGTATTTTATTTGTAATTTTTAGACATCAAATAATTTAATTTATTTATGACACAAAGATGATGCAGTAATTATCTTGTTAACGAAATATTGACATAATTGATGTTATAAACACCAAAATAAATGTAATTTGAGACTTTTTATGAATTACACTAATTTTATAGGTTACTATGATATATTAGTTTTGATTTAATCAACTTGGTTCGAACATATAATTCTGTTATGACTTTTACAAAAAATCATATATCAAATAGTGTCAACATTGACACAAAATAGTTTTTAAATCAAATATTATATTATTAATTGTTATTTTATTCCTAAAAATCTAAGGTTCGGCAAAATGACTTAGATAAGGATATATATATTAATAATAAACAATTTGGGGTTCGTTTGGCATGTTATAGTAAGTGTATTAACCATATAGTGAAAGAAAACAAAAAGACATGGTAAAAGTTAAATTATTTAACTTAGAGTTAAATCTAATTGATAAAGTTAAAATAATATCCTAAACTTGTCTAAATTCTATTGGTTGATAGTATTTCGACCCATCCCCACTTTAGCTTCGAAATAAGACCCTTTGGAACCATTATAAACCGATTTTGACTTTAATATAAAATAATATTTTGAGATATTCCTAAGGTGCCCCTCTCCTCCCTTATAAAAGGGCACCTCCTCCCCCTCCTCCTCACACCAAATTGAGCACTCAAGCTCGTCCAACCCCTGCCATTTTCTCCTCTCCACTTCCCTAGAATAATCCTAGAGGTCCTGGTCTTCTCCAAAGACCAATCTTAGTTCCTTAAGTGGAGGATTCAAAGAGGCGTACCAAAGAAAAGGTAATATCCATTACCGATCTTTTCAATTTCATTCTTCTTCAACTTCTTCTTCTTTAGTTGTTTCATGATAAAGTAATAACATCAGTATTACTTACATACTGATATGTTATTATAAATATGAAACAACCCTAATTCACCTTCTATCCATCCTACGGAAAAATGAAATCACCGCGCGTTCGTACGTACGGAATAACGTCTCCACGCCGTGGTGTAATCTATTTTCCACCATCACCTTACAAGGATGAGTATAATGGTGTAATGAGTAACTATATATGATTATTATGAAGTAATATTGATACTGAAATAATATATATATATACTCCAATACAATTCCACGATCATAGGAACGATATCATCACTCGTGCGTACGAACGGAATACCGTCTCCACGATGTGATGCGACTCGTTCTACATGATCTTCATTTCATAATGATTATATAAATGAATTGAATGAATGAATATGGTATATAATACACTAATACCATTCTGGAAATGAATTATCTATAACCTAAAGATAATAATAAGAATTTATTCAACAAAACACGCATAAGAACAAAAAGTTATAAAGACCCGAGTAACAAGTAACAATGAAATATTACTAACAAGAAGCTAATAATATGACCATATATGATATCATATCAATATGTATGATTCTGGAATAATTCAATAACATTATTTAAACCATTATACAGGAGCTTCGGACACGAACAAAGCAAATCGGACCTAAGGTAAGGGAAATATCACAATCTCATTTTTATCCGAGATTGTTTATTCGTAAGTACTTACTGGGATGTATTTTATCATCCACATCCATGTTTCATCAATATGTAATATTATTTCCATCCACCTACAATTCTTTAAATTCCGTTTTTACCCTTAGGTGAGTTTTTAGTAATATGCATGAAAGGAATCTTTTGTCGTTTTTCGTACGAGGTACTTTTTGACTTTTCCGATAAAAATACGAAGAATGTTTTTTTTAACTTATACGGCATGAATGGATTTATAAAACATTATTTACAAGAAGTTTCCTTTACAAGTTTTAAGTTTATTTTTAATCAACTTATTTTAGTTTATAATTGTACGACATGTTAGTAAAAGAAAAGTATTTTTGAAGCAGAAAGGATATTTTCCTCAAGAATGAAGTTCAAGTATTTTATCAAAATTATTTTCCATCTAAGATAATAAAAGGGTTCTGTTTTTATCCCTATTATTGCATTGGTTTGATTATGTTGTGATGGAAATATTTTTATGAATTCCTTTATCTTATATGAATTGTTTTATGATGTCATGTTGTTTAAGAATCCCATTTTTATTACATGGGTTACGCTATGATGTATGGTTTATGATTATGTGGCACACATAAGAAAGGATTCATTATAAGATGGGTGGGACCTATATCTCCCTCCAATGCATTGGGTAAAGATTTTATATCTCATGAGATAGACAGGGCTGGAACGGTAGGTTATACCGGTTCAGTGAAACAGGACTGAAACGAGGGTTACTCGATTCAGAAAGGGACTTTGTCCACTAAGATAGTCTTGGCAATGAGTCATGACTAACAAGAAATGATTTTCCATGATTATGTGTGCATGCCACAAAGTTTCAAGTTTTATGTTATGATTATGGGGATCTCATTTTCACTTCTATGATTTATTAAGATTTTATGATCTCTTTTGCAGGTTATGATTTTCAAAAAGATATGATATGATTTTTATTTCCTTTATTGCCCTTGCTGAGCATTTGAGCTCACCCTTTTATGTTTTCTTTTCCCCAGGTCAGGAAGATGGATATTAAGTAGAATATGCTAAAAGGGACCCTAGATATGATGAAATAAATGGGAGGCACTGTAGAAGATTTATGAACCAGTTGTTTATGTTTCCCAGTTTCTAAAGACACTATACATATACGGTCCTTTGTGGTTTTATCATATGTTGTAATAAGTGTGCTTCAATTTTGAAGTATTAACAATGTATGTAAAGTATGGGTCGTTATAGTTGGTATCAGAGGCAAAGGAGGTAGGAATGTATCTGATCCTTGGGAACTCTCACATGTGAGCGTTGGACGAAGCATGGCTCTCCGCCCAAGGGCTTCATGAGGAAATGGCTGCCACTGGGGATGGTGGTGTGTCCCGCCCAGGGGGTGTAGCCGCCCATGGAGTGCCCTGATAGGTATCAATTATAGTCCACTGGAAGTAATTCCAGACCGTTATAGTTGGTATCAGAGGAAAGGTATAGTCAACCTTTGGAAACTAGGATGTGAAAGCCTTAGGAAGAACCCTAAGGATAAGTCTAAGCATAGAACACAATCTTAGTGTTTTAGAAATGGCCTTGAATAACCTAGGATAAGACCATAAGCATGAAAATTTTATTCTTGAATTATGTGGTTTCCTATTATTAGTGTTGCTCACACTATTCTTCTTGGTTTTAGTCAATGGCTGGAACCCGAAGGAACCGTGTTAATGCGGAATGCGATGGGCAATGCAATGATTGTCCCCCTGAGCAACCAAACAATATGGGAGATGGAATGCAAAATCTTGTAGCCATGCTCACACAACTTTTTCAAGCTATGAATCATGCAGGATTTCCAAACGAGCAAAGGAGGGAGCAACATTCTGTTGAATCCTTCATGAGGCAGCGTCCACCTTCTTTCAGTGGTCTACTGATCCATTAGTTGCTGAACAATGGATTAGTACTACTGAAAAGATATTTTCAGTTCTTCAATGTTCTGAACATGATAAAGTCATCCTAGCAGTGTATCGTTTAGAAGGAGATGCTGATCAATGGTGGAATCTTGTTAAGAATACGAGGCAAAGGGATGAAATTGAGTCTATGGAATGGGACGAGTTCAAGAACTTATTTTTCAATAAGTACTTCCCTCGTATTCTCCGAACAAATATGGAGAAAGAGTTCCTTGAACTGAAGCAAAGGGATGATGAATCTGTTAGTACCTATGAAGCAAATTTTACAAGACTTGCAAGGTACGCTTCTGGTATTATTATCCAACCTGAGAGTAAGATCGATCGATTCTTTAGTGGCTTAAAACCAAGTCTTCGAAGGGTGTTAGCCATAAGGGACTTCAATAGCTACGAGGAAATCGTTCGATGTGCTCTCAAAGTCGAGATGGAGATTGGAGTAACCCATCAGTCACATGGGTTTGATAAGAAGAGGAAGATGGAATTCAAAGAAAAATCTAAAGAGCACACGGAAAAGAAGATGAGCTTTTCCTTATGCTCAAAGTGTGGAAAGAAACATGGAGGGAGTTGTCTTAAAGGGACAAGTAAATGTTTTAAATGTGGAAAAGAAGGTCATCGGGCATTTGAATGCCGTGATAATGGGAAGAAGATGTCTAATGATGCAAACAATGGAAGGGATACACAGAATGATCCTACTACACTTCAATGTTTCAAGTGCAAGGAGATGGGGCATTATGCCAATCAATGCCCAAATCCAAGGGTTGATGATGATGGTCGACGTCAACAAACTCTTAAGGCTAAAGACAAAGGAAAGTCACATGCAATTTCTATCAGCGATGTGGAGTATGATAACGATGTGGTGAAAGGTACACTTACCATCCACTCTAAAGTAGCAAATGTTTTATTTGATTCTGGATCCACCCACTCTTTTATTTCTGAAGACTTTTCTAAGGGTATCACCGTATTACCTCAACAATTAGATGTTGAGTTAGCTGTGACAACACCTAATGGCACATCAATCGCATCAAAAGTTTATAATTCTTCTCCGATCGATGTTTGTGGGAAAGTGCTTCCTGCAAATCTTGTGATCCTTCCTTTAGTGGAATTTGATGTGATTCTTGGTATGGATTGGCTTTCTCTACATGGAGCTCATATCAATTGCCAAAGAAGGGAAGTCACATTTCATAATCCAGATCATTCTACGATCGTCTATCAATGCAAGGATGAACATAACCTTCCAGTGGAAATTCCTTCCATCTTATGGGTCATGATTCCACTAAATGAAGGTTATTTATCTCAAATGGTTGGAGAGAAACTTACAACTAAGAATATTCCCATTGTACGGGAGTTTGATGATGTCTTTCCGGAGGAATTATCGGGTCTTCCACCAAATTGTGAAGTTGAGTTTTCAATAGAACTCGTACCGGGTGTTTTGCCTATTTCAAAGACACCTTATAGAATGGCCCCAATTGAGTTGCAGGAATTGAAGAAGCAACTCCAAGAGAATCTTGATAAGGGATTCATACGCCCTAGTGCGTCACCTTGGGGAGCACCTGTTCTATTTGTTAAGAAGAAAGATGGATCAATGAGACTCTGCATTGATTATCGAGAACTTAACAAGATCACTATCAAGAACAAATATCCTCTCCCACGCATTGATGACTTATTTGACCAACTACGCGGAGCTCAATACTTTTCCAAGATTGATCTTCGTTCAGGGTATCATCAATTAAGGGTCAAAAGGGAGGATATACCAAAGACGGCTTTCCGTACAAGGTATGGACACTATGAATTTATAGTGATGCCATTTGGTCTTACTAATGCCCCTGCTATCTTCATGGATCTAATGAATAGAGTCTTTAGAGACTATCTTGATCAATTTGTGGTAGTCTTTATAGACGATATTCTTGTCTATTCAAAGAGCAAGGAAGAGCATGAAGATCACTTGAGAATTATATTGAAGACCCTGAGAAAGGAGAAGCTTTATGCCAAATTTACTAAGTGTGAATTTTGGCTTCAAAAAGTTGCATTTTTGGGTCACATAATCTCAAAAGAGGGGATATCTGTGGATCCAGCAAAAACAGAGGTTATCGAAAGATGGTCAAGACCAACAACAGTAACTGAGATCCGAAGTTTTCTTGGTTTGGCTGGATATTATCGACGTTTTGTAAAAGATTTTTCACGATTATCTAATCCACTCACCAAGTTGACTCGGTAAGGAGTTAAGTTTGTTTGGACAGAGGAATGTGAAGAGAATTTCAAGGAGTTGAAAAGAAGGTTATCCAGTGCACCTGTGCTCACAATGCCTTGTAGTGGAGAAAGGTTTGTGATCTACAGTGATGCATCCAAGAAGGGATTGGGGTGTGTTCTTATGCAAAATGATATGGTGATAGCTTATTCCTCACGACAGTTGAAAATCCATGAGCAAAATTACCCAACACATGATTTGGAGTTGGCTGCGGTAATCTTTGCATTAAAGATTTGGAGGCATTACCTTTATGGTGAAAGGTGTGATATTTATACTGATCATAAAAGTTTAAAGTATATTTTCACACAAAAGGAGCTGAATATGCGTCAAAGAAGATGGTTGGAGCTGATTAAGGATTACGACTGCTCAATCCATTACCACCCTGGGAAAGCAAACAAGGTGGCAGATGCATTAAGTCGACAAGACCATGCTAGTTTATCCATGATGAGGATCACAAAAGATCCAATATTTATGGATTTACAAAGGATGGATCTTGGAGTTATAATGGAAGGGGAAAAATCTTATCTTTCTCAAATGAATGTTCAACCATCTATACATGTGAAGATTAAAGAGGCACAGAAAGAAAATGTCGAGTTACAAAAGAAGGTGAGAAATGTTCCTGAATTCAACCTTGATTGTGATGGGATAATAAAGTTCAGGAATCGGGTTTGTGTTCCTCCCATCCCCGAATTAAAGAAGGAGCTGCTGGATGAGGCTCATAGTTCATCATTCTCTATTCATCCTGGAAGTACGAAGATGTATAGGGACCTGAAAGAGTACTTCTGGTGGGATGGCATGAAAAGAGATGTTGCTGAATATGTCTCTCGATGCTTGGTTTGTCAATAAGTTAAAGCTGAGAGACAAAAGTCTAAGGGGATGTTACAACCATTACCCATACCCGAATGGAAATGGGAAAACATCACTATGGACTTTGTCACAGGACTTCCTAAAACATCCAAAGGCAATAATGCTATCTGGGTCATAGTTGATCATCTTACAAAGTCCGCACACTTCATTGCTATTAGAGAGGATTTCCCTCTAGATCAGCTTGCCAGGATATATGTAACGGAAGTGGTAAGATTGCATGGAGTACCACTTTCTATTATATCTGATCGGGATCCGAGATTTACCTCGAAGTTCTGGCGAAGTCTTCAGCATACTCTGGATACAGAGTTGAGTTTCAGCACTGCTTATCATCCCCAGACAGACGGTCAGTCTGAGAGAACAATTCAAACCCTAGAAGATATGTTGAGAGCTTGCTCTATGGATTTCAAAGGAGGTTGGGATCAACACCTACCTTTGGTGGAATTTTCTTATAATAATAGCTTTCACTCCAGTATTCAGATGGCTCCTTATGAAGCTCTCTATGGAAAGAAATGCAGGAATCCAACTTGCTGGGATGAAGTTGGGGAAAGAAAGCTGTTAGGACCTGATCTCGTTGATGAAATGGCAGAAAAGGTCAGAACTATTCAACAACACATAAGAGCAGCTCAGAGTCGACAGAAAAGTTATGCCGACAACCGAAGAAAAGACCTAGAGTTTGAAGTGGGCGATAAAGTGTTCTTACGAATATCTCCCTGGAAGAGGGTTATGAGATTTGGAAAGAAGGGGAAGTTGAGCCCTAGATATATCGGTCCTTTCGAAATACTGGATCGTGTTGGGAAGGTAGCTTACCGATTGGTGCTTCCACCGAATCTCTCTCAAGTTCACGATGTGTTCCATGTATCTCTCCTGAGAAAGTACATACCAGATCCTTCACATGTACTCAGCTCAGAAGTTGTACCGCTGGAGCAAGATCTTTCTTATGAAGAACAGCAGATAGAGATTCTGGATCGTAGCGAAAAAGTCCTACGAAACAAGACCACTCGCTTGGTGAAAGTTTTATGGAGGAACCACCAACTTGAAGAAGCTACATGGGAGCTTGAGGATATGATGAGGGAGAAGTATCCTCATCTGTTTGTTACAAAGTGACGAATTTCGAGGGCGAAATTCTTTTTAAGGGGGGTAGAATGTAACACCCGAGACTTTTATGTTATATAAATCATCACAGGAATCTTTTTCTACACAACACTTACTTGGCTTGCTTTACACGCAATCGCGACCTTCCTCGATAGCTTGCGTCGTACGCAATACCGAGTTTCACTAAACAACAATATGCTATTAAAACTAGCCGTTATGAATAGTAATAACCACTTTTTGAAATTTTATAAATTTTATTTTTTTAAAATGGACTTCATTTTTGGACTCAGAATATCGAAATTAGCCTAGGGTGAAATTTTGGTATTTTTCTGAAAACTTTCAATTTTTGATGAATAGTGAAACCACTAAGTGGTAGGTTAAAAACTGAATTTTGCATAAAACTTAATTTTACCGCTTCTATGAATGGAATTTCAAAAATCCGACAGAAACGGTTAATATCAAGGACTAAAATGTGGTTCAATGAGATGAAAATAATTTTTGGTGAATAGTAACTTTTTACTTTTTTTTACCACGGTTAATAGTAAATAGGGCAACTAAGGGTAAATATGATATTACTATTACCCTAACACGTGTCCTAATCCTATTGTACAAGTGTATTTCGACCAAAAACAAACTTAGGAATAAAATATGACCATTTAGGCCCACTTGGGTTAGATTAGGACATTTATTATTAATTTATTTAAAGAAGGGTTAAAAGAGTTAAAATCAAAGTTTATTTACTAAAACCTTTTTAATATGGGGTTATTCATAAGATAAATTCGATTGTAAATATTCATTATAAAGATAAAAAGATTTCCTACATGATGGTATTCTATTTGTAATTTTTAGACATCAAATAATTTAATTTATTTATGACACAAAGATGATGCAGTAATTATCTTGTTAACGAAATATTGACATAATTGATGTTATAAACACCAAAATAAATGTAATATGAGACTTTTTATGAATTACACTAATTTTATAGGTTACTATGATATATTATTGTTGATTTAATCAACTTGGTTCGAACATATAATTCTGTTATGACTTTTACAAAAAATCATATATCAAATAGTGTCAACATTGACACAAAATAGTTTTGAAATCAAATATTATATTATTAATTGTTATTTTATTCCTAAAAATCTAAGGTTCGGCCAAATGACTTAGATAAGGGTATATATATTAATAATAAACAATTTGGGGTTCGTTTGGCATGTTATAGTAAGTGTATTAACCATATAGTGAAAGAAAACAAAAAGACATGGTAAAAGTTAAATTATTTAACTTAGAGTTAAATCTAATTGATAAAGTTAAAATAATATCCTAAACTTGTCTAAATTCTATTGGTTGATAGGATTTCTACCCATCCCCACTTTAGCTTCGAAATAAGACCGTTTGGAACCATTATAAACCGATTTTGACTTTAATATAAAATAATATTTTGAGATATTCCTAAGGTGCCCCTCTCCTCCCTTATAAAAGGGCACCTCCTCCCCCTCCTCCTCACACCAAATTGAGCACTCAAGCTCATCCAACCCCTGCCATTTTCTCCTCTCCACTTCCCTAGAATAATCCTAGAGGTCCTGGTCTTCTCCAAAGACCAATCTTAGTTCCTTAAGTGGAGGATTCAAAGAGGCGTACCAAAGAAAAGGTAATATCCATTACCGATCTTTTCAATTTCATTCTTCTTCAACTTCTTCTTCTTTAGTTGTTTCATGATAAAGTAATAACATCAGTATTACTTACATACTGATATGTTATTATAAATATGAAACAACCATAATTCACCTTCTATCCATCCTACGGAAAAATGAAATCACCGCGCGTGCGTACGTACGGAATACCGTCTCCACGCCGTGGTGTAATCTATTTTCCACCATCACCTTACAAGGATGGGTATAATGGTGTAATGAGTAACTATATATGATTATTATGAAGTAATATTGATACTGAAATAATATATATATATATACTCCAATACAATTCCACGATCATAGGAACGATATCATCACTCGTGCGTACGAACGGAATACCGTCTCCACGATGTGATGCGACTCGTTCTACATGATCTTCATTTCATAATGATTATATAAATGAATTGAATGAATGAATATGGTATATACTACACTAATACCATTCTGGAAATGAATTATCTATAACCTAAAGATAATAATAAGAATTTATTCAACAAAACACGCATAAGAACAAAAAGTTATAAAGACCCGAGTAACAAGTAACAATGAAATATTACTAACAAGAAACTAATAATATGACCATATATGATATCATATCAATATGTATGATTCTGGAATAAGTCAATAACATTATTTAAACCATTATACAGGAGCTTCGGACACGGACAAAGCAAATCGGACCTAAGGTAAGGGAAATATCACAATCTCATTTTTATCCGAGATTGTTTATTCGTAAGTACTTACTGGGATGTATTTTATCATCCACATCCATGTTTCATCAATATGTAATATTATTTCCATCCACCTACAATTGTTTAAATTCCATTTTTACCCTTAGGGGAGTTTTTAGTAATATGCATGAAAGGAATCTTTTGTCGTTTTTCGTACGAGGTACTTTTTGACTTTTCCGATAAAAATACGAAGAATGTTTTTTTTAACTTATACGGCATGAATGGATTTATAAAACATTATTTCCAAGAAGTTTCCTTTAAAAGTTTTAATTTTATTTTTAATCAACTTATTTTAGTTTATAATTGTACGACATGTTAAGAAAAGAAAAGTATTTTTGAAGCAGAAAGGATATTTTCCTCAAGAATGAAGTTCAAGTATTTTATCAAAATTATTTTCCATCTAAGATAATAAAAGGGTTCTGTTTTTATCCCTATTATTACATTGGTTTGATTATGTTGTGATGGAAATATTTTTATGAATTCCTTTATCTTATATGAATTGTTTTATGATGTCATGTTGTTTAAGAATCCCATTTTTATTACATGGGTTACGCTATGATGTATGGTTTATGATTATGTGGCACACATAAGAAAGGATTCATTATAAGATGGGTGGGACCTATATCTCCCTCCAATGCATTGGGTAAAGATTTTATATCTCATGAGATAGACAGGGCTGGAACGGTAGGTTATACCAGTTCAGTGAAACAGGACTGAAACGAGGGTTACTCGATTCAGAAAGGGACTTTGTCCACTAAGATAGTCTTGGCAATGAGTCATGACTAACAAGAAATGATTTTCCATGATTATGTGTGCATGCCACAAAGTTTCAAGTTTTATGTTATGATTATGGGGATCTCATTTTCACTTCTATGATTTATTAAGATTTTATGATCTCTTTTGCAGGTTATGATTTTCAAAAAGATATGATATGATTTTTATTTCCTTTATTGCCCTTGCTGAGCATTTGAGCTCACCCTTTTATGTTTTCTTTTCCCCTGGTCAGGAAGATGGATATTAAGTAGAATATGCTAAAAGGGACCCTAGATATGATGAAATAAATGGGAGGCACTGTAGAAGATTTATGAACCAGTTGTTTATGTTTCCCAGTTTCTAAAGACACTATACCTATACGGTCCTTTGTGGTTTTATCATATGTTGTAATAAGTGTGCTTCAATTTTGAAGTATTAACAATGTATGTAAAGTATGGGTCGTTATAGTGGTTAAGCATGGTTCCAACAATAATGTCTCTCATTTGTGAATGTTTTACATTATAAACAAATATTCATCCTACCAGTGGTTCGATATTGGGCAGGAGTCCTTCTAACCCAGAAATTTTGGAGATAATATTATGTTTGAGATCAACAATACTAGGTTTACATGAAATAACACAAAACTCAGCTTGATAAAATTTGTGAATCACAATTCTGACCAGCACATTCTAATGAAGATTCCAATTAAATCAATAGATTACCTTTGTGAATGATTTGACCCATTAAATAAAAAATATCCCAATGGATTCCTCTTATAAACATATCATAACCCTTTGGTATATTGAGAACCCATTTATGAATTAAAGAGATTTGATATAAATGAAAGGAAATAATAGAGTATAACATTGTGTGAATAATTAAAATAACTCATAAAAAACATCATCACATCAATTGAATAAATAATTATATATAATAACACAAGTAAAATATAATTTAAAACAATTATTAAAGAATTTATTTGTAATACATAATAATCTAAGAACTTAAACCCACTCAACTAACCAAAATTTCGATGTGAATTGATGCCACTCACCACAAAAAAATCCATCCATCATCAAGCCAATTCAAACAAAAATAAATACATATATCGCATCCATTGAACCAAAATTAAAACATATAAAGTGAGTAAATGCATTGGTTTATGGATGTCTAAGAAAAGTATTTTCCTAGAGAATTACACCAAGAGATCATGAAATTCGATTCAAGATGAATTTTGTTAATATTCATTGATAACATAGAAATAAAATATACTTTTCTTATATGTAAAAACTCATCATACAATATCCATTTTAAAAAACCTCAAAAAATTATAACAAATTATTTTTGGAATTTTCATTTTTGAGCTACCGAGATGATAAGGAAATAAGTTTAATAAATTTTTCAAAAAGTCAATCACTCTTCAACTTATCATTCTTTTTGTGAAATATGACATATAAAAAAATATTGTATTTCAAAATCATCTCTTTTTGAATCTATTATTGAAAACATATTCAGATAAACAATTTAGATTAATGGAAAAATAAATAATTATAAAAATGAATCATATAGTCAACGGAGTTAGAGTAAGTAAGAAAACCCAACAATACACTAGTTTTATTTATGGAAACATAACTAGGTGATACAATAGAATCAAGGATATGATGCTTATAGACTCATCCATCAAGGAACAAATATAGTGGGAAGCTAACTAGGATCTGACCTAGCTTATAATAGACATGGTTCATCATATCACTCACTGATCCCCTATGATAGTGACACATCCCAATCATCTTTCCTCATATGTTTCTCACTATGTACATATTAAACCCTTAGAATGTAAGATACATCTAATGGAATTGGATAGTGTTCCCAAAAAAGATAGTGTAACTTGATTCTCACTATCAAATTAGCTACCCTAGGTTTCCATTATATACACATGGTCATGTGATAATAATATCAAATGATTATATCATTAAAATAATAAAATAATAAAACATAATAGACAATACTAAACTCACCCCAAATAAAATCATAGTAAATAACCCCTCTTGAAATTAAATATATCACTAATAGTATTCAACTTTCCAAATATGGACCATAATCCATATTAAACATAGTATAAACAAGGGGATCAAATGAGGGTCTCATTCAAATAATGAGTGGATCCTTTATAATTATCCAAATAGGACATTCTAATAATTAAAAGGTGTGAAAAGTCATTATCAATCAATTAAAATACAATTTTAGGATTTATTCTAAACCATACACGGGAACTGACATTTGAGACCAATCAGGTCACAGATTCTTTTTCATTTAAAACTATTTAAAAATACATATCAAGATTCTTTAATATTAAATATTTTCTAAAACCAATATTTCACCTAATTCATCACCCAAAGAGTATTAAATACCATTTTGTTAAATAACTAATTTTAAATAACCAATATAAAAATATCATATACACTTTAAAATATATATACATTTATTAAATTTATAATTATTCATTCCCAGCTTAATCCATGAGAGAAAATATTTATAGATTTATATATGTACAATATGTCTATCACATTTAGATTTAAATTTTTAAAAAAATGATTTTGAGGGAACCAAAAACAAGATAACAGGTTGATATAAGGAAAATAAAAAAACCACCTTCCAATGTTATACAACTTAGGTTTCATTATTTCACCATCAATTTTGAGTGCTATGACATGAAATAAGAATCCTTGTATAAGTATATGACACCCAAATCCCTGAATTATTAAAACCTCATAGGTTAATTTCATCCTAAAAAAACTAGGAATTATGGGATAACAATATATTCCTAGTCTATATAATTCATGGGAACACTAAAATAATATAGAAATTAGAATAAAATTTTGAAAAAATAACTCAAATTCATTCAATTTAATAAAATAATATTATCGTGGAAATATAAAAATTCACTTCAGAATACCATCTTTTTTCCTAGGTATTCATTATTAAAATTAGAAGGAAACATATAGGAAATCATATTGACACCTCATGAGTGTATTTTGGTTAGTGTAAAATAACTAGAGTGACCCAAACAATGGAAGTAACATGAATTATATATATCCTTGAAATCAATAAAAACACCAGAATTACTAAATTTCTACAAGAACAACCCATTCATGATAATGATATTAATGAGTTAATAAGAACATAGACCAATCATAGTTCTCTTATAATTATGAAATTAATCTGAATTTTTGTGATAAAGGAGATACATACCATTAAACAAGGTTAAAAAAGAAACGTATTCCTAAAATATACCCATATAAATGACATATTTCAACAAAAAAAGATATGTATTCATGAAAGGATACCTAAATTAAAAAATATAAGTATAAAACAGAAAATATATTGATGAACATACGATAAAATCCATATACAATCCCATTTATAAACTATAAAATAATTTAATCAATTACCATAACTATAATGAAACAAAATTGTCTCCATATTTTGGTTATAATACTCCATGAGGGTAAACTAATGTCTCCATCCGAGAACAATATATCACGTTGAACTGATAAAATTAAATCCAACACTAGAACGATGTCACCTATATAAATGAAAATAATCTTCCTGGTTACCAAATTATAATACCATGGTTTTAACATTTGAAACTTCTTAAAGCTAATGTCCCTAAATTTTACTACAATCATATGAAAACAAAAAAAAGAAATAAAAACATTGAGGCCTAAGAAAAATCATATATCAACAACTCCTCTATTCATTTAAACCTAATAAAATATATAAATAATTCTACAATTTATCGAGAGCATTTAAAACCATATGGTCTCACACTCAATTGGTTTCAACTTCAAAATTATTGTTCACCTGCATCTTGATGATCACCAATAATAAATAATGGAATAGGTAACCCTTTCCAATGATGGTATGGTGTAATAAACCAATTTAATAAAATACATCGATCCTCATTTATCATGAAATAAAAGATGGTAATTTATGAAATAAAACAACATGGTAATGGTTTGATTCAAGTACTCATTCAGTTTCAATGATGATTGAACAACAATAAGGGTAGCACACAGAATTGAAAATAATATCCCTATATATTATCATAAGAGGCAAACTCTCAGCTCTCTATTGAGTCATTTATATAAGGATTGATAAATATATCATAGGGAATGGGTCCAACCAATCAATTACAAACATCTACAGAAAAACAATTAATTTTAAAACTATATTACTAAATTTTAAGAACCAAACTAAGATCAAACCAAAATATCCATTTCAAAAAAAATCATTATATTTAAAAAAAATCTTTAATGACGTTTTAAAATGTACAACTACATTATGGAATTTCACTACCTTAAAAAACAGATGAATATATGTTCCTAACATATAATTCTAACATCCATATAAAAAAAAGTCAAAAAAATCTCACCTTAATGTATTATTATTAAGATAAATAATTTCATATTTCAGTATAATTTTGTAATTAGATACCAAAAAACACCATCGACGTCATTAAAAAACCCAAAAATTTCGTGAAACTCAATTATATTTCCAAAAAAATTCATAATGAATCTACTTTTCATTCAGTTTTTTCCAGAATTTAAAAATGGAATCATACTCATTTATAGAGGAATATGTGATAGAAAAGAATCATAGAATATATTTTTAAAAACTAAAACAATACGTGAATATCTTTTTCAAATGGAAAAAAGAAACGTCCTCTAAAATTTAAATACTCCATGATATGTTTTATACCTTGAAAAAATCACTATCAATTTTTTTAAACTATATACACTAATGAAAAATCCAAGAGATTATAAACCCATTAAAACATTAGAACTAAAAAACATATTTTAAGAAAAACTATCCCATACATGTTTCTTTCACAATATAAATTTTATAATAATAAGAATGAACATAAAATAAAATATATCACTAAAAAATCTATTTTAACCAATCCAAAACATAATCAACATCCCCTTTGGTCCTTCTTCAACATGATGATTCCAATATAAAATCCATTATAAATCGTTATAGGTACTTAAAAATCCGAAAATGTTTATGTCATATAAATGACATGTGTATATGGATTTTCAATCCATTATTTATATATATAATAACCTGTAATAAATTTTTATTACATTATGAATGAGTTCCACATAGTATTCAACACTATGTGATTATATTATACAATTCATTATCCCTTATACAATCATCCAAAATAATAAATCACCCCCATTTTATTTGATATAAGTCAACTGGGATCATAAAACTAGCCTTATGATATTCAACTTCATTAATAATCAAAGAAATAAAATTGGAATAGCAATATAGAACTCAAATATCATTATAAACTCTTGTTAATGGTCCCCGAATCATTAATTAACATAAGATTTTGGATATTCCATGTCTCCATACTACGTTGAATTTCCCAAATAATAATATAGAACTCTAATTATTATTTTAAAATGAACATAATCAGTTTAAAATGAAAAATAACCTAGACTAACTCGATAAAACCTAGAAGAAAATTTCCAGTCTCTATAGTATGGAGAAATGTGATTGGTTTTCAAATTATAATTATAAAATATTATTTCATCCCCAAAAACCAAAACACCACATCACAAAATGTTCAAAGAAAATTCAACATGATCTATCTATATTTTGGTCTCCCATAAAAAATTAATGTCTTTGATGTAATTGTTTATAAAATTCTATATAACATATCAAGAATAATAAAAAACAATTCATAAACCTCAAAATAAAAAGATGAACATAAAACAATAAAAACCATTTGGGGTAGATTATATGATAATATAAATACATTGGTTGATAGGGAGAAAAAATAATAATCCAAATATAAAACCAACCCATTCCACGACCACCCATATCCGTGTGTCCAAATTTAACTCCCCAAAACCTATATCATTTATTAAATTATCAAAAAAAACATAAATCTGTAATGAAATCAAAGAATGTTAACATAAAATAACACCTAATATCCTCAAACACCAATATTTATATAAATTCATTCAATAAAATCATCCGTAAATATGATTCAGAAAAGTGTTTTAAAATATTCATTCAAGATCCATATTATTATTAATTGTACGATCCATAGAAATAATAATATTTTCATGAGTTAAAAAAATTTCATTATATATCAATTTTTCAAAACATTTATCCCTTTTTAAGGAAACTTGGTTAGAATACAGTATTTTAAAATACCCAGATAAATCATTAAGAAATGTTTCATTATGATCTTCACAAGAAGAAATTATATTTTATGCTTATAAAAATTTTCTATAAATTCCATATAAAAAAAATTATTAATTAAAACGCCCTTTTTTAAAAAAAATTTAAAATAACTATTATATTTAAAAGTATGATTAAACAGATAATACGAGGCCTAATAAGTAGAAATATTGTCAATGGAAAAAAATTAATGATAAAATGAAACTACAAAATTTTTCTACATAAGAATATCGAAATAAGGAATAACATAACATCATGTATGGTAATCCCCAATATTTTTCAAATTTAGATAAAACAAAATTTGATACTGATTATGATTTAACATGGATGACTTTGAACCTGACTCATTTGATCACTCATAAATACCCTAATAGAAACTTGAACATCCCATTCAGATCATCATTATTGGATTTAATAAGAACAAAATTAACCCCTATGAGGATGAATCTTCCCTGTATAATTATCTAGTGAATGCTCATTAAGAAATAAAATTAACATATCCACGCATTCTATTTATCATAACATGGTTACCAATAGATAATTAAATGTATGTGAAAAAATTGTCAATTAATATTATTATCAAATGAATAAATTTTAAAACATAAGTAACAAACTATATCTCATGTCATTTTCTATAGAAATAACTAAACACTTTTCAAATAATCTATATAAAAATAATATTTAAAACCCATGAAAGGTACCAAACGTAAATCCTCATTATTTATCTCAAATGATATAACTGAGGGACTTATACACAATATGAATGATTTCAATATAAATTAATGATCATGGATTTCAAAAGTTGTCTCTTGATGACTAGTCATTATGTTATCCTCTAAATAAAATAATATAATTGAATAAAATAATCCCTAGGTAGTATTATTTGAAATTATTTAAGTAAAAACATTCTTACTTAAAATATATTTTTAAACCATTTTTCCCTCTATCATAAGAAATTCTTTCAAATAGACATTTCATACGACTAATGAATAAAATTAGAGATGATAACATTTATTTACAAGATTCTATAAAATAACACATTCATCAATTTTCATAATCACATAGCACACAAACCTGTATTTTTAAATTATATAATTTTTATAATTCCATATATTCCATGTAATTTTTTAGGAAAATATATTTCAGTATATCTAAAATATATTAAAAAATATAAAAAATACATAATAGAATGGTAGTTTTAAAATATGATCTACAAAATAAAATTAATCATATATTTGAGACACAGAAAATGATCCCTTTAGGTTTATAATACTTGGGTTTTCCCACTTGTATTATCCCACATGATATCCTTCATTCCATCACACCATGTGGTCTAACCTCATGGCATCGAAACATATTTTTTTTAATATTATGCACGGTATGGCCTCATAGTGCTGGAGTTTGATTTTATAATACTCTACATATTATAAAAACTTAGAATAATTGTTTTGTTTTGGAATGATCTATACATTGACCACTTGGAGAGGAACTACTTTTTTACTTCAGTCATTTTCCCACCGTATTACACACTCCCTTTTTGATCATCCACCTACTATATCATCCACAAAGAACTACCCCAATATGAAACCATAATCTTATTATATATAAATCATTAATCATCTAAAAAAAATTGTTCTCATACTAAAAATAGTGAATGAGAAATAAAAAAAAATTGATGGAGGAACTGGTGAATTAGAGTGTTAACACATTCAACATATTGAAATTCCTATCGTGATCAAATGTGTAATCAATTTGGTAACCCTCCAATGAAATATATTAGGGTAAAAACATAAAAGATAAAACTATGGAGGGTAAAATGATAGTACATGATGAAAATGTTACCCTATATTGGTCCTTAACTAGAAGAAACCACAAGTGGATGATCAAATGGGACTTACCTACGCGATGACCTCACAGAATCTGAGCTAACTTCACATAGGCCAATCCCACAAGGTGACCTCAAGGAAGCTATCATGATATATCAAACTCATAGAGGCCATAATAATAAATCCACATTATACATGATAGAAATTATTTTTACTGCATTGAGTCCATCATATAATTTGAAACTTATGGGAGCCTTCCCCTGAAGCTAACATCACGAGAGATAGACCATGGACTCTGCATTTCAATGGTAATCTCCCACCATGTAAACCATACATACCTATATGTTATATGTATAAAATTAATTTAATGTCATCAAAATTTATAATTCAATACATTATGAATCAAATTAAATGCTTGGGTTCCTTCCACAGAGGATAAATGCAAGAAAATTCCATGAATAACACCCTATAAGGCCACCCAATCCATTTTTTCAAGGGGAAACCACCAACATGATGCATTTGAATAAGAAATTATAATTAAAAATAAATTATCTATAATTTAATCCTCTTGTGATAATATTGTTAGATAATTTTAAATATGTTTTTACTATGACATCCTAAGATTTTAGGATGTATTTATTTTCAATTAAATATAATTTCTTCGATAGATTTCATTACATGCATCAGGAAGAATAAATTAATTTTAGAAAATAATTTATAAATTATTATGATATATTTTTATCATTTTTTATATAAATTTTACTAATGTCACAGTGCATCAAGACAAATATTTCTTGTGGTGGGTGGGTGGTTATTTTTTCCTTTGCCTATGCATGTACTACCTCATGTCAGAGGCTGAATTTATGGAGTCACATAGAGGCTTTCCAACCAATCTCTTCCACACAGTTTGTTGGTGGTGACATCAGATCTATATTGGATTTTTCAGAAATGAGTGTTGTATCTTCTATGAGTCAAGAAACATGCATAATTTCTAGTGTTTTAGGGAATATTTGGGGCTTATAGATTTGGGGTTCTCTTGAAATAGATTCACTTGGTGAAACAACCGAATGAGAGCAAGTCGCATCAAGATATTTTTGGATAAATGTCTTGAAAAAATTAATGGTCTGGATATTTTCACCAAAATTTATATTACTAATCATATAGAATCCCTTTCAGATCATGCTCCGCTACTTGTATAGATTAGGTGTGATCCGATGGTCCGTCCAGTTTTTATCTATTCCATCCCCTAGCACTGGGAAGCCTCCTTCATTTTGTTGTTGAAAGAGTCCTGATAGCCGGAGGATACCAAATGGTCATGGGGTATCTTGGAGAATTGTATCAAACATCTCAATCAGGACATTAGAGACTAGCTAGTGAGTATACAAGATGATGTGACTAGAGTGGGAATCATACAGCTCGAGGCGTACAGACTGGAGTAATCTTTCCTGAATGTCTAGGATGAACACATCATTATTATCCTTTTTTAAAAGTGGGATTTGATGGATGAAAATCACTTATAAGTGAAGAGGATTTTTAAGCAACGTTATTGTGTTATATTTTTAAGAGAACGATATCACAACAATGTATTTTCTAGGCATCCATGAAAGATAATAGGAGTACGAAGATCAACCTGAACCTAGGAAATGGGTTTTTTCACCACCAATGTTGATGTTTACTGTAGAATGGTGTTGGCACACATTGAAGGCCTCCCATCGAAGAAAGGCCACCTCCAATATTGATCAGGACAAAATAGACAGTGAGAAATTCTTGAGTTTTCTTCCTCATCTTTTGAGGGAGTCTGATAATACCTCTCTTACTGCATTTCCATTGGAGTGTGAGATTAATGAATCTATTATCATAATGATTTATGATAGTGAACCCTGACCAGATGGCTTTCTAGACACCTTTTATTTCGATGCTTGTGATGTGGTTGGCCCACAAGTTGTGGAAGAGGTGCAAGATTTTTTTTGTGGCAGGCCTTTGAATGAGTTAATATTTTCCTTGAGGGTGGTTTTTATTCCCAAGAAAACGAATCCCACAATCATTAACCACTTTAAACCTATTTTCCTCGGTATTGTCTCTTACATGATTCTTGAAACGGTCATCATAGGAATATGTAGTGGGCTCTTACCAAATTTGGTGTTTAAGGAGTAACTTGGGTTCATCTAGGGTCGGAGCATTCAATGAGTTATTGGAATTGCGAGTGAACTTGGGCATGATCTCAAAAGAAGATTAGTGGGATCCAATTTCATCCTTCATGTTGATATTAATAAGGCCAATGATAATGTTTAATGGAGTTTCATGATTCGTGTTAGGAGGAGGTTGGAGTTCTAGGTAAAGTTTTGTGACCTATGTTTTAGATGTTAATCCTCACAATGGTTATCTATATCTTTTATGGGGAGGTGATTTGGTTACTTCATGTTGGTTAGGTGTTTTAGAGGGAGATCTCTTTTCCCCAAACCTTTTCATTTTGGCCCAGGAATCATTTTCGTAAAACCAGAATAGGAGCTTGGAAGAGGGTAGGATAAAACCATTTTGTGGTCGGTGGGGTATGAAGAATGTTTCTTAATTGATGTTTGCTGATGATGTGCTTATTTTAATAAATGGAATGCTCATTTCCCTAAATTATATTATGGATATATTGTCCATTTTTGGTGTCTTGAGTGGGCAGTATACCAATCCCTCGAAAAGTCATATGTTCATTTCCAATAAATGCTCTGGCAGGCGATGTAGAGACACTCAAGATATCCTCAGTTTTCATCAGAAGAACTTACCTATCCTTTATCTGGGGGTGATGTTTTTATGAGGCCACATCAAGAAACATAGCATTGATGTTATTATAGAGAATCTATTGAGAAGAATATTCTATTTGAAGAACACGTTGCAGTTTTTTTGGAGGGTGGGTTATGTTAATCAATAGTGTCTTAACATCTATCATGATACACATATTTTCGATTATAAATCCTCCCTAAGGCATGGTCGAGTAGAGATAATTCTGAAAAATTTTATGTGGGACTGTAATAAAGATGGGCACTGTCATTGGGCATCTTGGAATTGTATGAAAAATCTGGTGGTTGAAAGGGGTGTTGGCATCCGTGACATCAAGGAAACTGTCATGGGAATTCAAGGCCAGTTAGTATGGGGAATTATCCATGGGGTGTCTCGACTGGAGAGGATATTCAAGTTGTGATATAGATCATACTGGGAGATGCCTAAATATCGTGGGGATTTGGGGCTAGCTCATTGCATGTTCTCCCACTTTGAGGGCATGGGCGGCTTCACAGGGTGGTTCACCGTCAAAGGCAATGTTTACTTTAGAGAGTCCAACTGGTCTGGGAAAAACTTGCTTAACCAGGCTGTTCGTTCCTAGATATTACAATTAGAGAATCATTTGTTTTTTATCTCTTCTAGGAGGCACTAAATCCATGTCACCTGGTTAACTTTGAATGTATTGTTATGAATGACGAACCAGACAAGCGATGCTTTACCAGGTTGAGCACGGGAAGGTTTACGAACTGGGATTATATAAGTCTCTTCGTATAGAGGATGCCTTGGATGAGTGGGCCACAATAGTGGGGTGCATTAATAATCCTACAAGAATTAATTTCCTAGTGTGGTGCATCAGAAATAATGACTTTATTAATAAAGAGAACATTCAAAGGAAGCGCATATACATGGCCTCCTGATGCTTCCATTGTGTGAACCCAATGGCGGAGTCGACTTTTCACTTATTTTTTCTAGTATTTAGGACCCCTATCTATAGTCATTTTTTACCCTCCATCCATGAACCAACAACACGACCATGTACTTGTAAGGATTCTTGTATGTGTGGTTCCATGGGTTCGAGAATAGAATCATGGAGCACAATGAAAGGGGTATCATTTTTCTATCTATTTACTAGAATTTATGGGAGGCTTGCAACCATGTCTGTCGAGGCTTTAGCTCCTCACTAATATACATGGAAATTTGGTTCAGGTCCCTTATTGATGAGTTGTTTCCGTTATTGAAAGGGGGACTTATCTTGGTTATGTTATGAAATCTCATCAAATGCCCTCGCATACTGAGTAGGGAGAGCGGCCATTGGGTTATATGGAAACCCCTTAGTGCTGACTAAAACCAAAAGTGTGTAGATCCTATATGGAGGGGGCTATGTTGTGTGGAGGGATTCTTTTGGATTGTTTGGGCTTAGCTCATCTGGGGTTTGGTGATTTTAATGGTCTGGGAAATTGGTTGGGGGCAGATGTTTGGGTCCTTCACTCTAGACAAAGGATATTCAGTATAATGGGATTATAGGTGGATGAGATCAAATCTGATTCAGATATACTAGTGAAGGATATACAAGGACATCATGTGTTATATTGGAAGTAGACTTATCCTATTCACAGAAACTTGGTGAAAACCAATCAATGGAAAATGATACATCATATTTAGGGGGAGGCTAACTTCGTGGCAGATTCACTTGCTGGTATTGGTAGGCCCGACGAGGAGATTTAGATTTATACTAGTTTAGCCTCTCCCCACTAAGTGTAAAATTGTTGTAGAAGGGGATCCCCTTGGTATACACCATTTTCACCCTCTGTGAAGGGTTTGTGTTCAATACCTTTTCATAACCAATAAAACATTACTTTCAATCAGTCATTTTATTTACATTAGTGATCGTCATTTTCCATATTTTCTTATAAGTCAATATTTAGACATAAAAAACATTTTTATGGAAATATATTTTCTTCAAATTTTCATCTTTATTTTTATGTTAATTTATAATTGATATACAAAATTAAAACGAATTCATATTCATTTAAAATAATGAATTTATATCATTATGTTTTTATATTTCATCTATAATCATCCAAATATAAATTATATTACCATCTATTTCTTTTTAAAATTGATTTTTATGTTATAATAATAAATTAAAATATAAATTCAAAATTGACACTTTAGAATATCTAATATATTTAATATATTGTGATTTTTATAAAAAAAATAATTTTGGTTATAAATTATTTTTTTTAATAATAAATAATTTATTTTATCTTTTCTATTGAATTGTATTTTTTATTAATGTAAAAATTTCCTTAAATGCATACATAGTGTTGGAACAATTATTGTGAATGTATTATAAAAATAATTTAATTTTTTTAACACATTTTAATTAGTATTACATGGTTGAGTTATAGATTAATGATAATTTTATAAAATTATATTTCATAATATTGTAGTTTTAAAGGATTATCTTTGAAATTCAATATTATCAATATGTCAACAAGATTAAATTAAGCAAACTGTGTCAAAAATTAGATTAATGATATTTCAAAATATATAATATATAATTAATTGAATTAAAATTATTTAAAATCATTTATTAATAGAAATGAATTGTATATAGTGGAAAACATCAACCACGATCCATTTATGGGTCTTTTTTCTATTATATTAACATTCTAGACACATTAAAAGATATAATCATTGATATAACCACAATTACACCAAGGTTTAGTGGGATATAACACTATGATGGATGAGAATAAATAAAAAAACATATCTAAATTTAAATTTATGAGATTTTTTTACTCATGCTCATATTATAGTTAAATTTATAAATATTGAGGCCTTTTTATCAGATAATTATTATATATTAATTTCATACTTTATGTAATTTTAAAAGTGTATCTCCCCTCACATATTAATGGAAACATTATCTCTTGTATCATTATACATTATTGACAAAATTATCTAAATTAGACCTTATAAAACTATCCTATGAACTTCTCTAGAGATTTTTTAGAGGTTTTGGTCCTCTTAAAATCCCATTACAATGGTCATTAAGAAGGTATTTAAAGGAGGTCTACTGAAAATGAGGTAATCATCTATACCATGTATTTCAAGTATATTTATTTTACTAATTCTATAAAATAAATCTTAATAAAACTAAAATAATAAATTCAAAATAATATATTAAGTAATATATTATTATAATTAAGGAAAAAAATTTACATCTATTTTAATCCTATAAAAAGTGAAAACATCAGTCATGCATACAAATGGATTACCCTCTCAATGTAGTGTTATGATTAATTTTTCATCTCAAAATTTTTGTATGGTAAAAAATATATAATTGATGAACATGTATTGTATTGGTGACAAAAAAATAATTTTCTTAGATTAATATAATATATACCGCTTTAGCTTATAATCAGTTGGAATATGATAATGGTTCTCTTGTATATGTCTGGATAACAATATTCATGAAGAGATGTAGTATATTTCTAGATTCAAAATTTAATTGATATTAATAAGTATATATTTATGAAATAAATATGATATATATTATATAATAATGCTCCATTAATGATTAATATTTATATTCCTTTCTTATGGTATATCTATTGAAAAGTGAATATAATGCTCATGCATACATAAGGCCCAACTTTTCCATGAATTGTGTAATTAATTTTAAAATAGAACCATTTTATGGATTAATATGAAAAATATAATGAAGATATATGATATTTCTGAGATTTATAACATAATATAGATTATGTTACAATAATCAATGTACATGGATCAGAAATACCGATCCAAAATTCTCACAAAAAATGATGCGGTTAACACCCAAAACAGTGATAATATTACAATATTATTATGTAATGGTTAATAATATGTAATAAAAGGGTAATATATTAAAATATTGATAAATATATAGTTATTTTATGTATATATGAAAATATAATTTTTATTTACATGATGTTAAAATCAATTACGCAAGAAGTTAAACTTGAGGTAAAGGATTTTATTTCAATTTCAACTCCAATAAGACATGTTATTTGTTACATCATTGTTTTTATGTTGTGAATATTGTACCCCAATGATTTTTTTTACCATTATATAAATTTTATAATGAAGAATATTTTTTCAATTCAATTTTATTCTTTTAAGGGTGTCAAATTTTAATGTTTATTAAGAGTAAATAATTCATTTTACAATCATATTTTTTGGATTTCCAATATTTTTATTTACGTAATATTATAATTTATCGTAACACTATATATTTTTATATCATATGGTTATTTAAATAGAAAAAATATTTCATTTTAAATTTTATTATCTTTCAAACATGAATAATGTAATATAATGTTAAATATTAAATTTGATCTTATTTCACTTTTGAATGACTATACTTGTCTTTTAAAAAAATATTTTATATGTTATTTTAAAAATCCATTTTTAGTTAATAAAATTATGTTTTTGTGGTATTCTACATTGTTTATGAATTTCTACAAGATTTTAATGGAATATTTAGACTAGTTATCATAAATGACGTTTTTATCATTTTTTACAAAAAAAGATAATATAAATGTATCTTTTCAAAATATAAATCAACAAGAAATTTTCAAGCCCACATAACCATTTTATTCTATTTTTTTCTAAATGATTTCAATGGTCTCCAAAGGAAGTTATTTTATTATAAAACATATAATTGTGATGAACATATTGTAATGTATTGTGTTTCTGTTATTACATAGTCATTAACATTCCTGGTAATATTTCACATTATTTTAACCATTGGGTAATAAATGCCTCTAAAATAAACATATTATATGTTCCGTGCATATGATTTTCCCTAAACCATATAGCATTTCCACTTCTACTCTTTTACATTGAGATTCATTTGATTGAGTGGGGAAATATTGTTATTCTGTATTAATTACAGCATACGAACATGTATTGAAAATTAATATTATTTCTTAATTAAATTATTAATTCAATATTTGAGTGATAGACTTTATATACATTTATAAGTATACCCTATATATAGATAACCCCTATATGCATTGACAGTTCTCATTAGAAAAATTAGTTTGGTATCATAATTTACTGTATTTTTGGTGTATACCTACCCATAAATTAAAATTACATTGAATAAGTATTTAATGGTAAAAATATTGTGACATATGAGATCATAATGACAAAACTGTAGAATTCCCATTATTATGAATACATTAATTATCATTCATTAGATTACTAATTTTATATTATAGTGGGAAAAAAAATTAATCTCATTTTAATGGTTATGTTACATGTGTATTCATTTATTTACCATCATTTATTTATTAGATCAAATATATTTATAATATTTTTCACTATACATACAGTTTTTGTGAATTTTATCTTATTCTTTTTTGGGATTCACTTCCATAGAATATTATAAAAGATATTATTTATAATATAATTTATGTGAGAATTTTTTTATTTTCTATATATTAGTATTTTCATTGTAATATGAGAATCATTTATATATATAGTTCCATGAGTGATAAAATGAAAAATAATATATATATTACTAGAGTTTTGGTTCTTATAGTTTTTATCAGTGAAACATTAGTATAAATGATGGATAATTGAATTTAAACCAAACCTAGCTAAAAAGTGAATTCTGATAATATTTTATAGTATTTGAAAAAAATTATTATTAGATACAGATTTATTATATTTCATAATACCTTTTATCATTATGAGTTAAATAAATGTGAGAAATTATTTAGTGATGATTCCAAATGAATGAATGGGAATCAACAGTCATAGACTATGTTAGAATTTTCTTTTTAAACATGCTAATATTATTGGTGTTGTACCAAAGAAGATCTTTGACATATTTTGGTTATTGTTTCAGGTTATGATTAGTAAAATTTTTCATATGGAGTAACCTATTATTACACAATGTGATTCACCTATATTGGATAAAATCATGTAATAGAAGAATTCATATTTTAGTAGAACTACTAATGAATCAGTATTTGAAAAAATAGATTCAGTTTTAAAAAAACATATATGTTGATTTAAGATGTATTAAAAGTTAAATAGTTATTCTATATATGTATTATTTTAGATAATATTAGGAGAAATTGTGTTCATTGATCTATAATAGTAACATGTTTGTTGAAATATAATTCATATAATTGAGAACTTTTATTCTTGTTTTTTATTGATAAATACTTCCCTCGATAATAGTGGGATTAAATGAAGAGTAATTTCATCACATAAAAAGGGAATAAAAATGTTTTATAAAGTATGAGGATAACTTTATATAGGCATGAATCATTCTACACACATAATATAAAAATAAATAATTACCATATCATTGATGGTATTAATAAATGAGTCTAAATGGAACTATTTTCTCCAAAATTTTCATCTTTTGATGATATGGTATAATGTAAAAAATAAGATATGAAAATAATTTTCTAGATCCTTTATATACCTGATAAATAATGAAAAGAAGAAATAGAATGTGTCCAATAAAATAGAATCATTTGAAATAAATAGATTAAAAAATTAAATATCTATCATGTGAAAATTTAGAAATGTAAAATCATTAAAAATTATTGAAACAAATAATATTTTTAATATGAGTTGAGACAAGGGAAGTAAAGACAATGAAAATATGTTAAATTAATAAACCACTAATATATAATTATTTAATATAATGAGAATTTACATTATTCAATCCAATTACCTATATGCCAAGGGAAGGTGACATAGTACAGTAAATGGATTGAAGATAAAATAATTCGATTTAGTATAAACAATATTGATATGAGAAGTGATATATTGTAATTTACAATTACCATCCCCTAAATTTGTGTAAATATTTTATTTGATCCATTTTTACCCAATCTATCATATTCCAATAATTTCTTAAGGGTTTCACATTAGCACCTCAATGATTAGATATCGCGTATGTAGGAACAACTCTAAATGATTGGATGATCAGATATCAAATATATAAAATCTATCCGACATATCTTATAAGTCTTAACATTCTTACTCTAGTTGAATTTTATATAATTTTGGTCATAGATTTGATCTCTCTATATAGAGATAATATCATTGCTTGAAGAAGGGAACATATCTTTGATATTCCAAATCAATCTATGGAAGTATATCTTTTTATGGATGAAACAGAATACTCAATGAAAATTATTATAATCATAT
Source organism: Viscum album (assembly GCA_963277665.1). Classification (NCBI taxonomy): domain Eukaryota; kingdom Viridiplantae; phylum Streptophyta; class Magnoliopsida; order Santalales; family Viscaceae; genus Viscum; species Viscum album. Next base: position 447,995,294 of record OY728146.1, on the reverse strand, counting down.
ATGTTTTTCTATATATTCATGATTGATAGTTATGAAAAATGGTTGTGGAGAAACTCTATATTGAGTATATTATTATTTTATGAATATTTTTTGATGGATTTAATGAAGTGTTTCCTTGTATTAAACTAAATCATGAAGGTGATATTTCAATATTACTCATAACTAGTGCTACACCTTTTTCAATGTATCCACATATAACATCCTTGAATGATTTAATGAAATTTAAGATGGTACTCTAGGGAAATCTGGACAAGGGATTCATTCAATATAGTGTATCTCCAAGGAGTTATCCTATTATTTTTTATTAATATTTGTTAATTGATCATTGCATTGATTATTATGAAAATAAAAATATAATTATAATGAACAAAAATACTCTTTAATTTATTAATGATCTATATGATAAACTATTAAAAGATCACATTTTTCTGTGATTGATATTTTGTCTAGATATTATCCATTAAGGGACAGGAATGGGATACACACATGATAGCCTTCGATACAAGGCATGGTTTTTATGAAATTAAATTAATGCCAATCGGTCTAACAATTCTCATAATCTCTTAATAGATTTAAAGAATACAATCATTATATAATACCCCCGATCTGTTTTTAGTATTTATAAAGTCTATTATTATTTTATTAAAGACGAAAACATATCATGAATAAAATCTTAATTTTATCTTGATTATTTAGTGGAATGAAAATATATATTCCAAATTAATTTTTTCCAATTTTTTACACCAAATTTATCATTATTGGGTCATGTAATTTCATGTGAGGGTATATTGGTATATATTTCAAATACATTTATTATTAAGTAGTTTCCTAGACCATCTACAGTTATGGTGACCCATTTTTTGGGATTGATGTATACATAGAATTAGTTTTCAGATATTTATCATGATAACTTAAACCACGCACCATGTTTACTAGGAATGAGGTTATTTGCATCTAGATAGATGATCATGAGGTGAACATCGAAGAAATAAAGGAAAGTTTAGACATAACATCATTTATTAAATTGCATTATTGTGGATAAGGGTTTTTTATTTACGTAGTGATTCATAAATAAAGTGAATGGGATGTTTCCTCATGTTTATCTAAATAGTGAAATATTATGCCACTCTTCAAATGAAAATTTATCATAATAATTACTCAACCCATGATTTGGAGATATAATTTATAATTTTTTAATAGAAAATATGGATGCATTTTGTATATGGATTACATTATGATACTTAAAAATCATAATATATTTAATTATAAATTTTTTAAGAATGTTTATATGATAAAATAATAAATTTTAATAGCATTGATCAAATATTATGACTTCTTACTGCATTACCACTCTAGAAAGATGAACAAGGTGGTTGGTGATATGAGTTATAATAACCCCACTAGTTTGACCTTGATAAGGATTAAATTAGTTATAATATTTATTCTCATTTAAAAGATATATTTTGAAATCCTATAAAATGGTAGAATTATTATTTTTCCAAGTTTGATATTAAACCATCCATCCATGAGTCAATTAAGAAGTTACAAATAGAAGATATTGAATAACAAATGAATATGAGGAATGATTCAGAAGAAAACCATGATCATGCTATAATGTTATGGTTTAGTATATTATTATATGTTCCTTCAATATAAGACATTATTTGGGAGTTATTATAGGTTTAGGATACTTCCTAAATATATATTAACCTCGGATGTTCAAGGATTTATAGATATCTAATAGATTACTCTTAGTGTTAAAAAGGATAATTTAGAGTATTTATCCTGATGAATGGTGTGTCTGTAAGTTAATGAAGATATATTGGTGTCTTTGGGGTAACTAAATCAATTTATCTTACCATAATCCAAATATAAATTTATTACTATAGATTTCCACAACAAAATTCCCAATAAAAATGTAAGGAAAATGTTATTAAGGTTATTGTTGATCACCATACAATATCAATTCATTTTATCAGTGTTAAAGAAGATTGATATCTAGATCATCTCACTTGGTTATACATTAAGGACGTTTGAATATTTCATGGGGTACCACTCTCAATAGTTATAAATATAGATCCACATTTTTCTTGGATAGTTTGGGAAATCCATCAGTATGCTCTAGTTATAGGGTGGATTTTCAATCTTGCATATCATCATCAGGGATACGGTATGTATAATAGTACAATTATATGTGTAGAATAAATTTTGATATTGTTCTATTTGTATTTTATTAGTGTTTGATATCAATTCCATAATTTTGTATAATTTTAATTTGAAAATAACTAATACTTGAGAACCCAGAAGGATCCTAAAGATACCCTCATTTTGAATAAGTATAGAAGTTAAATATGATTCGATGATATTGTATAAAAATGTTTATTGGGAAATTATCTACTTATAGAAATGGATGAAAGTGTTACATATATTTAAGAGAGCATAACGGTGGTTCAATATAAAAATAATTATGCAAAAAATCCATGATTTGACCTAGATTTTGATATTAGTAACAAGTTACATATATGAATATCTCCATTGCTAAATATTGTGAGATTTGGAATGATGGTAAAGATTAAGTTGAGTTATATAAGACCATTAAAAATTAGTGATTATATTACGATGGTAGATTACATCACTGTGGTTCCACAAAATCTGTCTCTAGTTCATGATGATTTACAATTATCTATTCTGAGGAATTATATACTATATAATTCATATTTACCAAAATTATAGGTCATACTACCAATGAAGAAACCATCCTAAGAAGAATAAATTGTAAAAATATCGATTAAATATAGGAGGTTGTGTGAAACAAGACCACTCATATAGTAACAATTTTGTGGTGAAAGAATAAACATGGGAAATCTACCAAGAAGATTGGGGATGTAATGAGGAATAAAAATTCCAATTAGTTTTTTATTTAATGATATAAATATTAGGTTTAATACAGTATAACTTGGTAGTTTTTCACACTCCATGATTTAATAATATGTTACTCTCTAAATAATAATTACTTTCTCTACCAAATTATTTACATGCTATACTATGATTAAAAAATCTATGAAATATTTTACAATATTATTAAAAATATATTTACATTTTATTGAAATCATTAGGTATGTAATATCACATGTTTGATTGCTTTTTATTTGCTTAAATATTTTTATATAGTGAATAGAAAAATATATCACTTTTAGTGAAATATGCATTTATATTTATTAAATATTTTTATAATAAATCTGCATTCATGTTCAGATTTGGTATCAATGTTATATATGATATATTTGATTTAAATTTGGTTAAATTTTTTAATGATTTTGATATTAGTAAATATTTATAATTTAAAACAAATCTATTAGAAAATAGTTTACAAACACATTTGGTGTAGTTTTTATATTAATTATTGAAACAAACGAAAATTGAATTTAACAAAATGGAATTAAGATTTTTAATCAGGTGTTTCACATTTGGTAAATAGTTTACATTTATATTTATATATTATAAATACTAATACATGTAGTAATTACCACATCAATAACGGAATAACGAGGTAAATATGTTTAAAATCTAAGGAGTTTAGGATTAAAATTAATTTAAAAAATTATTTTTATTTCATTTTATGATTATATAAATAAAAAAATCATCTAAAATATTTATCATATGACATATTTTTCTATAAAACCTTGATTTTCTTCCATTATAATATTTTATTAAAAGAGAATGTTAAAAATTACACTTTATTATTTTTCGTATCACTAATTTTTTTTCATAGGGGTAAAAAATATTCTATTATAAATTTTAATTTTAAAGATAAATGTTTTGTTTAAATTTAAATCTATCAATTATTTTTACTAATAAAATTTTTTCCATATATTATTTTACAACGCAGAAACAATGCTGGTAAAATGAGTAGAAAAATCTTGTAAATAATTTTTAAAATCAAAATGTAATATTTTATGGGAGCGTAATAGTGTCCCATAAATTTTATGAAAACATATAACATATTTTATATGATTGAAATTAGCATATTCAAAATGCATTGTTTTCTTGATGTCATTAATTTGAAATTATATTAATATTTACAAAAATTACATTAATGATATAATATATTAAAAAATTTATTTAATTTTTTATCAATTCTTTTTATAATTTTATAAGAATATTGAATTTTTTTTAATATCTCTCATATCCCATTTATGGTTCAATTTATATGTTATAGTAGCCTTATTAACACCTAAAAATTGAAAAACATTGATATCAACGTAATTCTCAAAAGTTTTATGAGGGGGGGTTAAAACTAAGTGACAAGGACAAATAAATAACCAAAAATGTCAAAAATTTTATGGATGATTGTATATATAAAAATATTATATTATATTCTAATTACATTAATGTAGTTTAATTTTTTTATTAATTATATTTCATATTAATTTAATGATTTTATAAATTACATGACATCCCTTTCCATCAAATATAAAAGGATACACCATCTCTTTTTTCAATAAAATGTTTAGAGATTATTAGGTCAACCAAAACCTTCCGAAATATGTTATTAAAATAACTCTAAATTATTTGGAGGTGATGGATTTCCTAATATCCCATTCCAATGGTCCATAAGAATTGATCTGAGAGAAGTATACTAAACAATATTTAATCGTCTTTATCGAATATTTCATATTTCATTCTCTTTATACATACAATAAACAAATGTAACCCATTATAAAATATTTAAGAAAATATCATAAATATATTGATATTTTTATTATTATTATGGCACATCCATTTTCTATCACTTTACCATCATTTATAAGACTAAAAAAATTACTGGTGTGTACTCCTGGCTTACCATCAACACATAATGGTGTAATTATTTTGTTGCATAAAATTTATATGTTTGGTTATAACCATATAAGTAATTAATAAATAACATATTTATTAATTAATTATTATTACTTTATTAAATTTCTATATATACCTTCCTAACCTCAAATTCTTTAGAAAATGGAAACATCAGTAGTGCTTACATGTGCACTACCACCTCCATGAAGAGATGTGGTCCAATTATACATTCCACATTACATGAATAGTAATAAAGGTTATTTAAGTATAAATATATATAAATGATATAATTATTAATTTTAATGGATAATTATTATATACATTTTATTTTTTATCAATCTAAATGTGAGAATGCTGGTCAAGAATATATAAGGACAAATTTATCCATGAATTGTGTAATTAATGTTTCTATATCTACGTTTAATAGATAACTCTAAATACATACAATTAATATAAAAGATAATTATATCATTATTAACATTTTAGATGTGATATAACCTAAATAAATTTGTAAGGCTTGGATCTATGTACCCTAAATTAATTAAAAATAAAGCAATTTACACATGAATCAATGATATTAATCAAATATTATTAAGAAATTGGTTTTAAAATGTTTTAAATAGATCATCTATGATATTTCATATAAGTCTACAGTTCAACCATATATGTATTTCTAATAATAATTTATTATATAAGATCCTAAAATAACATATGTGACAATTAAAACTTCAGGTAATGGATTTCATCAAAAATTTCCAATTAATTAAGAAATTTTTTTATTAGGAACATTTTATTTTAATGATGTGTATATATTAGATTATTTATTTTTTAATAGTAATAGATATGTATTCTTTATTACTAATTTTATAATTCATTGTTACTAATTCACTCTGATTCAATTTCAATGATACCTAAAAAAGAATTTTTTTTACAATTCTATTTTTCATAAGATTGCACTTATTTTCATTTGATGAAATATTATAACCTATAAAAAAATTGTACATTTTCTTATCCTATTTATATTTAAGTAGTTTTAGTAATTATTTCATCTATTACATTCATTTTCATATTTAGAAATCAACATAATGATTAAAATAGAATATAATAATATTTCACGTTTAGCAGGGAATATTATTTCATTATGTCATAGTTTTTCAAAAATTCTTTAAATTTTTTTAATTACTATAACGAATTAAAAATAAATTTTATATCATAAATAAATTTTTACAAAATTTTATGGATTCAATATTATTTTTTTTTCAAATGGTTGTATCAATTTTTGTAAAAAATTTCATAATAAATGTTTCTTTTTAACATATATGCCATTTATATATTTTCACACCCCCATATCCATTTTACCAACATTAAAAATTATTGTAGTTTTTTTATAGTCAGAGAAAGGAAAATATATAATTAAATATTATTTTAATGTTTTTTCTACTTTCATTAACTTTCTAAATAACATAATTTTATTAAAGAACCCATATTTTAATTTTCATTGACTATTAAATAAATATATATATTATTTATATCATGGATATAGATATTTGTTAAAATGTTATAATTTATATCTATGGTGTTTTAATTAGAAAGTTTTTGATTTGATGGGTAAACACTGTTATTATGATTTATATACTTAATAAAAAATTATTTATGAAAAGAATTGATCATTCAGTACATGCCGAATGAATTGGACATGTAGTGTTATGTGGGGATCTATTATCAATAGTTCGTCGATGCATTGACATGCCTCATGATAAATATCCTTTCGAAAGAATTATTAAATGTGTGTTTGAAGTATACCTAACCATAAATTAAACTATATTGGAACATTTAATAAAAGATAATGATATTTGGATGTTTGAAATTTGGACATACAAAAAAAACATTTCTTTCATTAAAAAATTATTTATTATTTTCTATGAGAGTACGACATTGATTATATACATGGTTCCATTTCATGATCATATTATTGATTAAATGGAATTAATTTTCAGTTTTTTACTATACCAAATTGATTATTCCTTATTTAGTCATGTTATATTCTGATATATGTATTTGTAACTGAAATATTATTCTTGAACATATTTGGTTTTCATTTCCCTATTCTTAGAAAATTAATATTATGAATAATTTCATGGAAGTTTGAATGTTTCTTCAACTATGTATTTAAAATTCCAAATATAATATATAGATTATTTATATTCATGGTTATTAAGGACTACTAAAAAGATGATCCTTCAACGTGAGATACCATATATCTTTCACAAAAGGCACTGACTGTGGGATACTACTGTTGGGATTAATACATTTATTTTTATAATGACGATATCTATCAGGGAACCATCGGAATGCCTATTCCGAGGTCATGGACTCTTATCTTTCTGCCTCTAGGTCAAACCAAATATGCCTAGGTGATTAGTGGATTCTAGATTACATTAAATAATAGGGGAAGCTAAGGTAAACAAATGTCCAATATCTTACCTTCCATTCCATGTACCTTAACTCAGAATATTTCATCTCTCTCCACCAATGAGACGACCGGTAGAGTAGAGGATGGGTATTTAACTAGTAGTAATCCCCAACTCTACATGACTTCAACTAAGTCACAGATTTGGTGTAGCTTCTCTATACATCATCCATGGATGTGGCCCATTAAAATATATTTATACTTTCTCATGTGATATTACTAATGTACCATTATATTTTGTACCTCACAAAAAACATGACTCACATGGTCATATACATTTGATATTATAAATTCATTATCACAATTAAGATTCCTATAACCAGGCCATCTACATTTTTTATAATACCAAATCAATTCATTACATCATTAATGGATTCAACAAACTAGTATATTATTATGGTACATAATGTAAGATAAATTTCATATATCTCAATGTCCCATTGCGTCAAATAATTCATTACACCAACTTCCCTGTAACATGATGTTAAACTATACAAAGAAAATTTAACAGCCATATGTTTTTAATTATATATTCCTTTAAGACAAAATTTTCTTGATATATTTTGATATAAAAAACAATGAACTACCAAGAACCTTGGAACTGTATATACCAATTAAATAATATCCTCAGTATTTGTGGGTAAAAATAGATGTAATAGAATTATTGAATACATGTATAAAAAAAGTAACTATCTATGATAATAAATTAATAAATTAAAGATGGGTAACTATGTAAAAAATACAACTAAAAAATTATTTATAATATAAAATTTCTATAAATTGCCATTTTATATACTTTTTATAAAAAAATTATTTCTTATTTTAATAATATTTGGGAACCATTATGATTAATAATTGATTAAAAATAAATATACCATTAATTAATTTTTTTTGAAAAAGTTATTTCCATATGAAAATAGTTTTTATTTTATTTTTCATTCTAAATATTAAATAAAAAATATTAAATCATGGAATTTTAATTTCTGAAAATGTTTACATTTTTTAGATATAGAATTACTATATCATAAAATGATATATTTTTATCTTCTTAAATAGTTAATTTTTTGTTTAATTAAATGCATTCCTTTTATACCAAAAATATATCATTATGTTCATATAATAAAAAAATTTAATTGTTTTACCCTTTTTAATTTTAAAATATATGTTCAATATATAAAATGAAATTTATTAATAATACATAGTTAATCCTTCAAAACGAATGATTTCCATTTTAAGGACATAAGTAATATTTTCTACTAAAATATTTTGTAATCATTTATTATAATTAAATAATATTTGTAAAGGACTCAACTATAGAAACTCATAGACAATGATTTGTTCGTCAAATAAAAAATGGATATAGGGATCACATCCCACATGATAAAAAAATCTATTAATCTTTTCATGCATGGTAAATACATAAATCTAACAATATATTAACGTATTTAAAATTCATCAAGGAATTTTCTTTGAGAAAAAAATCATTTTTATTATCATATCCTTGCAAGAGAACCATAACAAACTTCTTAGTTTACATGGAGAATGAAATATAAGAAAGTGGTGATCTTAGAAGCTTAATAATGGTAATTATAAAATAGAATATAATATGTTTGGAATAATATATCCAGAAAGAATGATAATAAAATAATCAAATAAAAATAATCACAAGAGATAGAAAAGATTACATATATAATATAATATATAAAATAATCACATGAAAATTAAAATATAATTTTATAAGGATTTAATGAAATGTTATAGGCATATGAGACATCGAATCAAGGCTTTATAAAAGAATCATGAATTTGAATCAATGAAATGTGCCAATAAATCAATATAAATGGGAAATAAATCATTAACAACATAATATAGTATGTATCATTAGACCAGATGATGCATAAAGGGGATATATTGGTCTCCACAAGTCACTTACTATGTCCACCCAATTGATTGTATAGAAAGGGATAATAATAGTTCAATAAATATTCAATATAAAAAAAATTATAAATAACGAACAAGAAATGTTTATATTTCCTCCTCCTAAAACATATCATAAAATATTATAGGCAATTACATGTATAAAATCATTACCTTTTATACCCTATTGAATATTTTAAAAAATAAATTTTTATTTTATTAATATTAATACCATAAATGATCACCTACAAATATTAATTAGAAAGAAACCATTTTTAATTTTAAAATTAATTTAAAAAACCTAAAATTTTTAGAATATTAGAATAAATATTTATTTTAAAATTATAAAACAAAAACACTAAATTAATATAAAAAATATATAGTGATAAAGATAGAGAGATATTCTGTTCAGGTTTTACATGTTAAAAAATTACTTTTTGCACAATTATAAGAGAAGTCAAGAAATAACTTGTTCTGAAAATAAGTGGAATGTTATATTCAAACCATTTCCTAAAAGTCAATCAATGGAAAAATTATTTGAATAAATAATCTTATAATATTAAAAATTTTATTCAAAATGTTCTTAGTATTCTTGGATGTTGAAGAGATGGGAATTTTGATTATAGAGGGAAATAAAATCGATTATCCCTAAAATAAATTCTTTCTCGAGAGAACATAAGTTGAGAAAAATGGTGGAAAAATTTAATTTCATGATATAATAATGATATATACTAGGATTAATATTTAAATAATTAATGATACTCTTTGTGGTGACATTAACATGAATAATCAAGAGTAATGATGATAAAGTGTAATAATCCTATACTGCATTAGAAAACATAAAAATTGTATTCCCCAATAGATAGTAACAAGAAGAAAGAAACTAAATATCATTATTATAAAATATTTATAATGTATAATATATAATTGAGGTGAGTTCCACTATTGGAGTTTTTTAAAAAATTAAAATATAATAATGCCATTCTATTGTGGTATCATCCAAACCCAGGCACCACACACTGGTGCCATAAGATGGTTGGTCACATGACCTCATTTCACCTTCCCGTGCATCGGTGGATTTCTACAAGTAACAAGGGTCTAATATATCAACATGGTGGGATTATACCCTCTTTTGAAAAGTATCACAACAACAGAAATAAATAACAATAACCCAATGATATAATAAGTTACTAAGAAAACCCAATATCACATGGTGAAAAAAATTGGAATAAAATATACAAACAAAAAGACCACATATATTTCATTTTAAATTAGTTTCAGCTATCAAAATAAAAATTAATACATTAAGAACACCTACAATTTGGTATGGACCCTATGTCTGGTTCACTCAGTCACTCTCCATCCTAACTCATCTATCTAAATAGGGCCCTTTCTATTATCAAATCCTACAAACATGAAGTATATTCAGGTACCGATTAGTAATCCCAAGTAGGGTGTGAATACATCTCATTAGTCCACCACCAGTGGTGTATAAAACAGTATCTAGTTAATACTAGTGTATAGAGTTGTATAATGAATAAATTAAAATACATAATGTAAACAATAATTACATTTCAATATTATTTTATTAACCATTGAAAACCCCAATCTCCCAATGAAACCTACACTATAAATTCCATCATTAGCCCATGATAGAGGTTGATCTATACCAAAGGGATATCCCACGTCACAATTCCATGATTATCATTTATCAGTTCATTTAAATCCATTTTGGGTTAATTGGAACTATATTCCAATTCAAAACTCATGGGTGTACAACAACGTATCAACCACGCCTTAGGTAATTTGAGCCATTTTATTTTTCCCACACCTCATTTTCACATGGGTATTTGGAACCTCATTACCTATCCCACACTCGATATCACAAATGGGTATTTTTAGCCTCCATCCCTATCCTACAGCTCTATGTCACATCGGTATTTGGAGCCTTAGTTCTTGTTTAATACAATAATAATCAAAAATGTTTATTTAGAAATTAATCCACATTCTCGCACCTGAATGTCAGATTTATATATATCACATTTGATAAAATTAATCATCATTAAACCTCTCATCAACATTTCAAATCAGAGTATACCATTTCAATTATCACATCAATTGTGTTAAATTACATTAATTTACATGGAATAATATGAAAAAATAAATATGAAACTTTTTTTTAACCTTCAATTATATAATTCATCAATCATTCAAGGATAATCCAAACACTCCTTACTTAACATTAATAAATTAACTTATCAACCAACTAATCAATAAATTCCACAATCCCATCAGTTAACTAGTTAGACAATCCCATAGATTGACTAGTTACCCAAATTCTATTAATTGACAAATTTTCATAACCTTATTATTCAATAAATTTGATGTCCTATTATTAACCAATTTCCTACTCATAATTACCAATTTCAATTTTCCCGTTATCATTTCATTTTATACTCACATTCCAATTCAAAGAATTAATTCCCATATTTAATTATATAATTAATCAATTATTTAATTCAAATCATGATTCAATTTCCAATAATGAAAATTGAAATTCCATAACACGTACACATAATTAGAATTCAATAATATGGGAACTGAATTTAGACCACAAAAATCAATATTGTTGATGGATTGCCACCAATAAAAATTTCAAAATTGAAGCCTAAAACTCCATCTCTTAATGAAGAACATGTTCTAGACCCTGAACCAAGAGTGGTGAAGATTCTTCGATATAGCCATCAATTAATTAGTAATTGAGTATGGATGGACTTAGAATTTATCATTGAATCTCAAAAAATGACCGAAAATTTGTAGGGTTCAATTGGGTAGAATTTTGGTGATGTCTTGTGGGTTTTAGAAATTTAAATTTAAATTTGAGATGATTAAATCCCACTAACATTCATTCCTGGGTAGGGTCAGAATGTTTTCCCTAACCATAATACAAATAATGTGCCTCCTATTGGGGATTGGAGGGGGGGTTCATAGTTACTATGAAAGGGGTTCATGATGTCTCAAACCATGAACCGACTGTTGAATCTCCCTCAATCTGGGTTACATGGTTTTATTGGGAAAAAGCACAAGGTTTTTTAAAATATTGTACCCTATTTTAATTACCCAACACCCCTCCAATGAAATCTAATTTCACAAAAAAAATCTAATATAAACTCCAATGATTATATAGTGTATAAAAGTTCATATAGTACTTAAATATTTCCATAATTCATCTCCAGAGAATTGTCAGGATCTTACAAGCTCCAAACATAATAATAAAATGTTTTAGAGATATATTCCCAACAATATCTATGTGTCTGTGTCTAAAAGATAAGGACAATGAGCATGTATCTCTGTATATATCTCCCACGTTTCATCTTGAACATAACAATGTTTCATCAATTTACTAGCCATCAGCATGGTCTTTACAGAAAATATTTTCTTAATGCCATAAAACACATGTATCAAACACTCTTGAAAGAACCCATAAGTCTAAATCTGAAAATCATCCACATCAATAACATAATAATGGTCACAAAGATACTGATGAAGCTGTAACACATGAAAAACTTCATGCATATAACTCTACCTCTATGGAATATCTATGTGGTATGCCAACTACTCGATTATCATTACAACATTAAATAGTACATCAAACCAATGTTCCAAATTTACCTTTTTCTTAATCCAATGGTGAACCAATCTAGGAAAACCCTAATTGAAGACATGATCAGCCACTATAAACTCAAGTGGTCATCAGAATCTATCAACATACAACTTCTGTTGACTTTGTGCCATAGCAATATACATTTGCATTAGTTAAACATAATATAACATTAGTTTCATGAGACCCAATTCCAAAATCTTTGACACACCTACCTCCATTTATAATATTTTAGATATAAATTTCCAACCATAAAGTGACTAATATGATTCCATCTTTAAAATTTTATGAATAATGTTCTTATAGGACAAATAAACCAAAGATAAGTACTTCTCCCTAGACCTAGTCAATACTATGACACATGCCTAAATAATTACTCCAAAATAGTAAAAATACATTTTTATAGGCTATTTCTATATGGTTGGAAAGATATACTTACTAATACCATTGTTCAAGGTTCCCTCTACAAGACCTCCTACAAGCCCATAGTAAAAATGGAGTCATGGTTTTAATCTATAATCCATGGAACACTGTTCATAGTGATTATCTTTTGAATGTACATGTGTCCCAATTTTTCCAATTAGAAATTCTTCTATATAGTCACGAAATGATTTACTAATACCAAACTATCCAAAATCACCGATGAAACATCGTTCTTCTAAGGCATCCTTATGATTCCAACTAAAATATTCATGTTAATTTCATTGTATTTATATTTTGGAATGGTCAATAGTTGTAGAAAACCAACAATATTTGGATGCTCAACCATCACCTATTGAAATGTGTATCATCATTAAAGAAAACCAACTATCTTCTTTTTCATACATTTCCACCAATATTGACGCCATAAGTGATGATACATTTTGAAAAAACCTAGATGGACAACCCCCACTGAGGCCAAAAATTTACATATCATATCCCCTATCATAATAATTTCAATAGAACACAGTTCCTTACATAGATGATCTCATCATCATCTATGGTTCTCTTTTATGGTGACTCTCCACCTTAACGGATTTCCCTCAGGTCCAAATATTTTGATACCTTATAATTCAATTCCTTGATCGGAAACATAAGTTTATAATACAATAAAACTGATAAAAAAGACATTATTTCTTAGCACTCAAAAACCAAAACATTAATCTCACCAGTATAGTAATTAGCCTCTACTCATGACTAGACTTTTGAGATGCATGAGTCTGAGTTTTCCTACTCAAATCATCATCAACCTTATTTCCATTCTAATTCTTATATGTTGTATCAAACTATAATTATGAAATATACTAAACCTAGCACCACTTTTGGATATTAAAATATTGTCTTGAAAAGTGGTACTTTGTATTCTTTGATTACTTTACATGGTGAACATTTATACCAAATGATAATGCTTCCCACACATCAAAACAGAAATCCCTAATGCCAACTTGAGGTTGTGTTAGGGTGATTATGTTCATATAGCATTATGTGCCTTGAAAATATTCCACTACTCGATCTTTCTATCGAAACACCATTCCAAGACTGATCCAAGAAGCATCACAAGGCATCATGTACTACACCCCTAAATTTGGTAGGAAATAAATTGGTTCTATTTTCAAACACTTATTCAACTATTGAAAATCATTCCTGTAACAACCTAGGTAAATAAAGAATATGACATTTTTATATTTATCCATATTTGTTAATAAAATATTAATATTACTTTAAAGGGGATTCTATGCTCAATGGTGTACCCAATACGCAACAATGAGTTTCTTGGGAATCTTACGTTGCACTATAATAACAAAATAATATTATTTTAAATAGTAGTTAACGACTAGCCGTTGTAATGGAGGGAATGAACAGAACTAACTACAAAATGATTACATATGTTTGTCAAATATTTTTACTCTTTAAAATAAATGTTAGAGGACTAAAAATGCGAATGAATCTAATTTTAAGCGTAGACATTCTAATATTCTTTAAAAGGTCGATTAACCTCATTTTGAAGGAAAACCTCTTTTAAATCCACTTTTTTTACTATTTTATGTGTTATATTTGAAAAAATAAAATTCTTATTTAGAATCGGGACATCAAAATTTACTTTGTGTAATATTTTTGGTATCTTTCCGATAAAGTTCATTTTTTAATGAATAGTGAAAAATGTTGTATTTTAATTCAAAACCACTTTCTAATCTAATTTATTTATATGATTATATTATCTTTTGAATTGGTTTTAAAGTGAAATTATAATATATTTTTACCATTTAATCCAATAGTGGTCATTGGAATTAATTTCACTTTGAAATTGTACTTAAAGTAGTGTCAATCTTTTGATACTTATTGTTTCATAAAAACACACTATTTTCTCTGACAGCGGGAATTAATTATTAAATTAATTAATGAAAACTATATGTGTTTAATTTTTTAAAATAGACATCATTTTTGAATTCGGAATATCAAATATAACTTAGGGTGAAGTTTTGGTTTTTTTCGGGAAAACTTCAATTTTTGATGAATAGTGAAACCACTAAGTGGTACTTAAGAAACTGATTTTTCGTTTAAATGAAATTTTACCACCTCTGTGTTTTGAATTTCAAAAATCCGACATACATGGTTGTCATTAAGAAGTAAAATGTGGTTAAATGGGATTAAAATAATTTTTGGTGAATAGTAACTTTTATGTTTTTAATCGCGATTAGAGGTAATTAGTGTCGTTTAAGGTAAAAATAATGTTTTAATAATATGAGATGAGCTTGAAACATGTCCTACCCTCATTGGATGTGTCATGTCCGACCAAGACAATTCATGGGTCAACTTGGGGACCCCATGGAGCCCCTTTGGTTGGGAAATGACATAAATAACTTTTTATTTAATGTTAAAGTAAAAATGACACAAATATGAGATGTTTTACTAAAACAATTGTTACATGAGGTTATACAAGTCCGATTTTTTACTATAAATATTAATTAGAAAGATATAAAGATTTCCTACATCATGATAGGTTTAATATAATTTTTAGAAATTATATATATTAAATTATTTATGACATCATGATGATGCAGTGATTACCTCATTAATAAAGGATTTAAATAAAATGAAAAGATAATGTAAACTCTATGACCTAAACATGTCCAAAACCTATTGTATGGGTATATTTCGAACCTTTATCACCTTATCCTTGAATTATAACAATTTGGGACCTTTTAAATCAGAAACTCATTTTAAAATAAAGGAACATTTCTTTATTTTCCAAGGGTGCCCCTCCTCTCCTCTTATAAAAGTCCCCCACATCTGCCTCCTTACTCATACTTCCAAAGCCTTTGGATTGGCCAAAACCTGCCCATATTGTATCTCCACATCCCTCTCTAACTTCTTGAAGCCTCACGTTGGGAAGAAGTCTTCCCAATGAATCCTTTGAGCTCAAACCAAAGGGAGTTACCCGATTTTAAGGTAATGTCTTCACTTGAGTCCTTTTGTTTTATTTTGCTTCTCCAACCCCATAAACTCTTTTTATTCATTTATTTTGTAACAAATACAGTATCTTAAATATACTAGGATTTTGTTATAATAATTATTCGAGCTACACTTACGCACACCTACATCTAATGGTTAAATAACATACTGTTTCCGTGGATGGCGAATTTCTGCCTCACGAAACGATGAATGTTCAACACTCATATATCACCTTAAAAGGTGGCCATTAAGATGTCACTATATTTATATATTATATATAATTTGTTTATGTTTTACTTAATCTTATTTATTTTTCATTTGTGGTATATCTTTATGGTTTCCATTATGGGTAAACACGATATCTTCATTTAAGGAAGTGCGGACTACCACCCCCTCAAAGTGATTTGATTCATTAATACCATATGTGGGACGTATAAAGTATGGGGTTATGATAATATATATGATATTATACTGGAATTATAATATACCTTTATATAACTATTATTCCATTCCATAAAATACGAAATAGAAATGAAAGTAGCGTTCATGCGTACGTACGGCTTACCGTCTCCATGAACGGTGCATTTCATTTATTACCTCTAAATGATTATGTAATATTATAAATGCATGTATATAATAGATATATATGAAATATATAGAATCTAAATCATTAATATAATTGTTTAGATAATGGATATTTGACTCTGTGAACAACTTGTAAATATAATAAGTCCACTTTTGACTCAAGTACCAATGATCAACAAAACAACCATTATTAACATAAATAATTACATAATGTTCATAACATGGTAATAAGTGATATAAAAGGAATAATGAACTTGAAAAAGGTTCTTAAGCAAGTAGAAATTAAATCAAGTTTATTATTCAGGAATATAAAGAAACGAATAAGACAAGTCGGACTTGAGGTAAGGGATCCTACTCATCTCTTTCTTTTTAAGTACACTCTTTTATGTCATTACTTTTAAAGCTCATATTTCATGTTATTGGGATGTTATTTTATATTTCTCTTACTGTAATTTTTATTTTAAAATTATTAGAGACCCTATTATCTCTCATCAATCCATTTTGGATGTTTTGAGTGGCACCGTTAGGCTGCCAAAATTTCGTAAGGGATCCAACCTCTCTCGTTGTTTTTAAGTAATCTATTTTATGTCATTTCTTATAAGCACATATTTCTTATGTTTGAGGATGTTATTTTATATTCCTCATACTGTACTTTTATGTTAATATTATGAGAGACCCTATTTGATATCATAAATCCATTTTTGGAAGTTTTAAGTGGCGTCGTTAGGCTACCGAGTTTTCGTAAGGGATTTTTCATCTCACTTTTATTCCCGTGAGATTTATGCTACATTTTCCACTATTTCCTTTGAGTGGTGTATTTACTACCCGTTATTTTACTCATTGTGTAATATAATTTCATTTATGAGTATTTACATCAATGTTGTATTGTCCTTCTTCCATGGGGTGTATGTTTCGAAAGATACCCATGTCGGTAAGGGAACCTTTCACCCTCCTCTTTTTAAAAGACTTCTTTTGTTATGTCATTTATTTCACATAACATTATGTTTGGATATGTTCTTCTATATCCTTATTGATTTAAATTTTATGTACATGTGATGAGATACCCTTTTTATCTCTCATCAACTCATTTTCTGAATTTTGTAGTGACGCCGTTAGGCTGTCAAATTTTTGCAAGGGAACTTCTTAACCCAAATTTAATTCTTTGGGATAAACATGTACTACTTGAATATGTCATTCTATGAATATGTTTGAATAACCTATGATTGTTTTACACTTAATATCCACTTATATTTGGTGTATTCGTTTGTCACACATAATTATGTAATTGATTTATCCTTAAACCAAGTATACCGTCTTTGTAAGGGACTTCGTCTCAATCTCCATCCATTGAGGCATATTTTGTTTTATACACAACCTTTTTTATACAGTGTATAAACCCATTTGACTTTTATGTTTATCCAAAAAGGAATATTTTTTATAAGAAGCGTTTTACTAAACGACAAAAGGGAATGTTTTTGTCGTATGTATGAGGCGACAACGACTTCTCCACCACTATGACCATTATTTGAGTTTCAGCTTCCTCTACAAGCCATACATTCTTTTTAAAAGAAAAATAAATACCTTGTTTTAATTTTCATTTATTTCGGTATAGAAAATGGTTTTCATAATGTTTTTATTATATCAATGTGTTGTATTGATATCTTGTGGTTGAAATGTGGAAATTTTATGTTTCCTTTATTCATTTTTTATGTGATACGATTATGTTATGGTTCTTGGGCATTGTTAAGAATACGGGTGGTTCCGTGATAAAATAAGGGCGGGTGAGCCCGATATAGCTCTCTAATGCGTTGGGTAACACGAAGGGGTTAAACGTTAAGGTTTCTCCAAAGAGATTTAGGGAATATATTGTGATGGGTATTCCAAACGTAACCAAGACGGTTACTCCCTACGTAAGAATGTTATGAATGCCTCAAGTTACCTTTATGTCTTATGATTTCTATGATTTATTCATGATTTTATGAGGTATGTTAAAATGCTTATGTTTTATGTGTAAAGTATGATTTCATTCATATGTATACATGTACTCATTTTCCTTTCCATATATTTATATCCCTTACTGAGCTTTTTATGCTCATCCCAAGTTTTTGAAATGTTTTTCACAGGTCAAGGGAAGGGTACCTGATATGATGATAGTGTCAAGGAAGTGTCAAGAAAGAATCCATGTTTGTTTTAAATATGTTTCCGTTGATGGGAAAAATGAATACTACCTTTTATGTAACCACTTTGTTTAAATGTGGAATGTAATGCAAGTTTTATGATCTAATTCTATAAAACTCTAAACCTGAAAAGATCCTCAATGTGTAATCTTGTAATAACTCACTATTAAGTAAGGTTTAAGGCTAGGGCCTTATAGTTGGTATCAGAGGTCGGTTTAGACAACTATAGGGATTAGGAGTTTTTTTTAGACACATGGTTAGTCCATATATCTGTTATTTCAGTTAAATCCTTATTTTATAACTTTTTTTCAGGACAAGAAAAGTTAGTTATAAATGGAAGGAGAAGGATCTCAAATGACATTCCTATCTCTTCCTAATGACATGCTTGCAATAATTATTTCAAAGTCATGTTCGGATGATTGTGAAACTTTTTCTAGCATACAACTAACTTGCAAGAAGTTGTTTGAGATATCAAACACCTCCTCTATACCTCGTTATCATCGTGGATCATTGGTTGTTTTTAGACAAATACTATTTTCACAATATTCTCATATTTTCAAAAAAAATTAAATATTATCAAGGCATTTTCAAATATTTTACCTTATCACAAGAATTTGGAGCATATTATGATTTTAAAAATGGTGCTGAGGAAGAAGACCCTTGCGCAACCTATTTATATTTGCTTTTAAAATATAGTCTCTTAGCACATACTTATGGTATTTTAAAAGGACCAATAATAGAAAGTTTCAACTCAAACTCTGTCCGAATATTTTATAGAAATCATGTTTTATCAGATGTTTTGGAATTATATGTCATACATGATTCTTTTCCAAAACTGTTTTTCTATGAACACCCATATGACCCATGTTGTACAAGGTGTATTTGGATGGAGGAAGCAAATGATTTTGAAGGATCTCTAAATCATTGTGGTAATGCATGGGACGTCTACCTACGTGAACAAGATGACGATGAAACCTAGTGGACGCCATGATCAAGGTATGTTGTTATTCATTTTGGGAATCGTTTTATTTTATCTAATGGTGGTGAAATAAGACTTCAAGAATTAAGATGTTGAGATCGTAACGAATTTGGATGAAAATGAATGGTATAAGGAAACTATTGAGATTAAAACATGTTAGAGTTATTTTTGGAGTTTTATAAAGAGGACAACACATAGACCGTGTGACAACCCGTCACGTCGGACAAAGCTGTGGGAATCAAACCCACAACCAAAGTGCAACTGGTATTTATCGCCTACCACTGGACTACGTGAAGTCCCTGGTTATTTTGACTAATTCTTTTTAGTTAGATGATTTTAGGAATTAAGAGTAAGTTTATTTTGGGTTATCTATGGAAATGATTAACCTATCATCGAGGATATGTGATTAGGTTAATTACTTTTCAATATAAGAATTTAAGAGCAACTGATGTTATTTGGAGATAAAAGTTAATTTGTACCTTGGAGGACTGTGTGACTAAATCCTTCAAATATTTGGGTTTCAATCTTAGTTTTGTTTTCTTTGAAGAATTTTATGGACAAATTGTTTATCTAATGGTCCTTTTTGATCTTTGGTTTTTGTTGGACAAATTTTAGAGATTAAGAATAGATTTTATTTTTATAAAAGGTTATCCTTTTCTGGATTATCTGATCTTGTACTAACCTTTTTGGTTTTGGTTTTGGTTAAAGTATAAATACATGGGAAGTATATAGTTTTCTTTTGTGGATTAGTTGATTCTCTAGAAGTTGATTATAGTACTCTTAATGTGAACAAGTCTTCCTAAATACACTTCTTTTGGATAAAATATGAGTTTGTGTAGGGAATCTAATAAAAGTTGAAAGTCAACATGATAAGTAATTATGTTTCCTTATGAATAAATTCCTCAATGAAATGTAGCTTAAAACAAAAATGTTGTCTATTAACTTTTCCAACTGGGGAATTGAATACTGTTTAACCCATCACAAGTTTGTGATTTTCCTGTGGTTAACTTTCTCATAAACATGTTTTCTATCACTCTCTATCAGAACATGACCCTATGTTTTCTGCTCCATGTCCATGTTTCCCTACATGGAATCCTAGTATGGGTTAACTCGGGTGACCTCTCTACATCTCTTTCTTTATTTTAAAGTGATTGTTTTAACGACTCTTGTTCTGATGTGGGACTTTAAATGATGTTTCCAAGACCAATTTTAAAATTGCGAGGACGCAATTCCCAAAAGGGCGGAAGGATGTAACACCCTAGATAAATAAAGAATATGACATTTTTATATTTATCCATATTTGTGAATAAAATATTAATATTACTTTAAAGGGGATGCTATGCTCGATGGTGTACCCAATACACAACAACGAGTTTCTTGGGAATCTTACGTTGCACTCTAATAATAAAATAATATTATTTTAAATAGTAGTTAACGCCTAACCGTTGTAATGGCGGGAATGAACATAACTAACTACAAAATGATTATATATGTTTTTCAAATATGTTTACTCTTTACAATAAATGTTAGAGGATTAAAAATGCGAATGAATCCAATTTTAAGCGTAGAGATTCTAATATTCTTTAAAAGGTCAATCAACCTCCTTTTGAAGGCAAACCTCTTTTAAATCCACTTTTTGACAATTTTATGTGTTATATTTGACAAAATAAAATTCTTATTTAGAATCGGGACATCAAAATTTACTTTGTGTAAATTTTTGGTATCGTTCCGATAAAGTTCATTTTTTAATGAATAGTGAAAATGTTGTATTTTAATTCAAAACCACTTTTTAATCTAATTTATTTATATGATTAGATTATCTTTTGAATTGGTTTTAAAGTGAAATTATAATATATTTTTACCATTTAATCCAATAGTGGTCGTTGGAATTAATTTCACTTTGAAATTGGACTTAAACTAGTGTCAATCTTTTGATACTTATTGTTTCATAAAAACACGCTATTTGCTCTGACAGCGGGAATTAATTATTAAATAAATTAATGAAACTTATATGTGTTGGATTTTGTAAAATATACATCATTTTTGAATTTGGAATATCAAATATAGCTTAGGGTGAAGTTTTGTTTTTTTCTGGAAAACTTCAATTTTTGATGAATAGTGAAACCACTAAGTGGTACTTAAGAAACTGATTTTTCGTTTAAATGAAATTTTACCACCTCTGTGTTTTGAATTTCAAAAATCTGACATACATGGTTGTCATTAAGAAGTAAAATTTGGTTCAATGGGATTAAAATAATTTTTTTTGGTGAATAGTAACTTTTATGTTTTTAATCACGATTAGAGGTAATTAGTGTCGTTTAAGGTAAAAATAACATTTTAATAATATGAGATGAGCGTTAAACATGTCCTACCCTCATTGGATGTGTCATGTCCGACCAAGAAAATCCATGGGTAAACTTGTGGACCCCATGGAGCCACTTTGGTTGGGAAATGACATAAATAACTTTTTATTTAATGTTAAAGTAAAAAATGACACAAACATTATATGTTTTACTAAAACAATTGTTACATGGGGTTATACAAGTCATATTTTTGACTATAAATATTCATTATAAATATAAAAAGATTTACTACATCATGATTTTTTTTTTATAATTTTTAGACATTAAATATATTAAATTATTTATGACATCATGATGATGCAGCGATTACCTCATTAATAAAGGATTTAAATAAAATGAAAAGATAATGTAAAATCTATGACCTAAACATGTCCAAAACCTATTGGATGGGTATATTTAGAACCCTTATAACCTTATCCTCGAATTATATCAATGTGGGACCTTTAAAATCTGAAACTCATTTTAAAATAAAGGAACATTTCTTTATTTTCCAAGGGTGCCCCTCATCTCCTCTTATAAAAGGCCCCCACCTCTACCTCCTTACTCACACTTCAAAAGCCTTTTGCTCGGCCAACACCTGCCCATTTGTATCTCCACATCCCTTTATAACTCCTTGAAGCCTCACGTTGGGCAAAATTCTTCCCAAGGAAGCCTTTGAGCTCAAACCAAAGGGAGTTGCCCGATTTTAAGGTAATGTCTTCACTTGAGTCCTTTTGTTTTATTTTGCTTCTCCACCCCCATAAACTCTTTTTATTCATTTTTTTTTGTAAAAAATACAATATCTTCAATATACTATGATGTTTCTATAAGAATTATTCGAGCTACACTTACACACACCTACATCTAATGGTTAAAGAACATACTGTTTCCGTGGTTGGCGAATTTCTGCCTCACGAAATGATGATTGTTCAACACTCATATATCACCTTAAAAGGTGGCCATTAAGATGTCACTATATTTATATATTATATATAATATTTTTATGTTCTAATTAAGCTTCTGTATTTTTCATTTATGGCATAACTTTATGGTTTCCATTATGGGTAAACGTGATATCTTCATTTAAGGAAGTACAGACTACCGCCCCCTCAAAGTGATTTGATTCGTTAATACCATATGTGGGACGTATAAAGGATGGAGTTATGATACTATATATGATATTATACTGGAATTATACTATACCTTTATATCATTATTATTCCATTCTATAAAATACGAAATAGAAATGAAAGTAGCGTTCATGCGTACGTACGGCTTACCGTCTCCATGAACGGTGCATTTCATTTATTACCTCTAAATGATTATGTAATATTATAAATTCATGTATATAATGGATATATATGAAATATATGGCATCTAAATCATGAATATAATTATTGAGATAATTTATATTTGACTACGTGAATAACTTGTAAATATAAGAAGTCCACTTTTGACTCAAGTACCAATGATCAACAAAACGACCATTATAAACATAAATAATTACATAATGTTCATAACATGGTAATAAGTGATATAAAAGGAATAATTAACTTGAAAAAGGTTCTTAAGAAAGTAGAAATTAACTCAAGTTTAATATTAAGGAATATAAAGAAAGGAACAAGACAAGTCGGACTTGAGGTAAGGGATCCTACTCCTCTCTTTCTTTTTAAGTACACTCTTTTATGTCATTCCTTTTAAAGCTCATCTTTCTTGTTATTGGGATGTTCTTTTATATTACTCTTACTTTAATTTTTTTTCATATGATGAGAGACCCTATTCTCTCTCATCAATCCATTTTGGAAGTTTTGAGTGGCGTCGTTAGGCTGTCAAAATTTTGTAAGGGATCCAACCTCTCTCGTTCTTTTTAAGTAATCTCTTTTATGTCATTCTTATAAGCTCATCTTTCTTATGTTTGAGGATGTTATTTTATATTCCTCATACTGTACTATTATTTTTATATTAGGAGAGACCCTATTTGATATCATAAATATATTTTTGGAAGTTTTAAGT
This sequence comes from Viscum album, assembly GCA_963277665.1. Classification (NCBI taxonomy): domain Eukaryota; kingdom Viridiplantae; phylum Streptophyta; class Magnoliopsida; order Santalales; family Viscaceae; genus Viscum; species Viscum album. The sequence goes on along the minus strand of OY728146.1, from coordinate 447,970,879 downwards.
GGCACCGTTAGGCTGCCGAGTTTTCGTAAGGGATTTTTCATCTCACTTTTATTCCCGTGAGATTTATGATACATTTTCCACAATTTCCTTTGAGTTTTGTATTTAATGCCCATTATTTTACTCATTGTGTAATAGAATTTCATTTATGAGTATTTACATCAATGTTGTATTTTCCTTCTTCTACGGGGTGTATGTTTCGAAAGATACCCATGTCAGTAAGGGAACCTTTCACCCTCCTCTTTTTAAAAGACTTCTTTTGTTATGTCTTTTAATTCACATAACATTTTGTTGGGATATGTTCTTCTATATCCTTATTTATTTAAACTTTATGTCCATGTGATGAGATACACTTTTTATCTCTCATTAACTCATTTTCTGAATTTTGTAGTGACACCGTTAGGCAATCAAATTTTTGCAAGGGAACTTCTTAACCCAAATTTGATTCTTTGGGATAAACTTGTACTCATTGAATATGTCGTTCTATGAATATGTTTGAATAGCCTCTGATTGTTTTACACTTAATATCCACTTATATTTGGTGGACTCGGTTGTCACACAAAATTATGTAATTGATTTATCCTTAAACCAAGGATACCGTCATTGTAAGGGACTTAGTCTCAATCTCCATTCATTGAGGAATATTTTGTTTTATACACAACCTTCTTTTATACGGTGTCTAAACCCCTTTGACTTTTACGTTTATCCAAAAAAGAATCTTTTCTATAAGAAGAATTTTACTAAACGACAAAAGGGAATGTTTTTGTTGTACGTATGCGGCGACAATGACTTCTCCGCCGCCGTGACCATTATTTGAGTTTCGGCTTCCACTACAAGCCATACCTTATTTTTAAAAGAAAAATAAATACCATGTTTTACTTTTCTTTTCTTTTGGTATTGAAAATGGTTTTCATAATGTTTTTATTATATCAATGTGTTGTATTGATATCTTGTGATTGAAATGTGGAAATTTTATGTTTCATTTATGCATGTTTTATGTGATACGATTATGTTATGGTTCTTGGGCATTGTTAAGAAGACGGGTGGTACTGTGATAAACTAAGGGCGGGTGAGCCCGATATAGCTCTCCAATGCATTGGGTAATGCGAAGGGGTTAAATGTTAAGGTTTCTCTGAAGAAATTTAGGGAATATACTCTGATGGGTATTCCAAACGTAACCAAGAGGGTTACTCCCTACGTAAGAATGTTATGAATGCCTCAAGTTACCTTTATGTCTTATGATTTGTATGATTTATTCATGATTTTATAAGGTATGTTAAAATACTTATGTTTTATGGGTAAAGTATGATTTCATTCATATGTATACATGTACTCATTTTCCTTTCCATATTTTTATATCCCTTACTGGGCTTTTTATGCTCATCCCAAGTTTTTGAAATTTTTTCCCAGGTCAAGGGAAGGGTACATGATATGATGATAGTGTCAAGGAAGTGTCAAGAAAGAATCCATGTTTTATTTTAAATATGTTTCCGTTGATGGGAAAAATGAATACTATGTTTAATGTAACCACTTTGTTTAAATGTGGAATGTAATGCATGTTTTATGATCTAATTCTCTAAATCTCTAAACCTGAAAAGATCCTCAATGTGTAATCTTGTAATAACTCAAGATTAAGTAAGGTTTAAGGCTGGTTCCTTATAATTCCCACATGATTCCAACCGTTCAAAGATAAATCCCATTCATGGTCACACATAAAATAGGTTATTCCATTAAAAAAAGTCATGATGAACTTTTTATAATTACCCATCAACTATAGAAAACTAAGCATATCGGAAATATTCTTGTACCACTCCCAAGAAGACACTACATGAACCATCCATTGGTCTATAGACACATCTTCCTCTAAGATGATGCAACCCATGAAATTTACTTTATCAATCCAAAATTGACACTTATAAATAATTTCTCAAAGTCAATTCTCTCACAGTGTACTTAGAATGATGTCAAGTTTTTGGTCATTATTTCCACGAGTTAGAGAGATCACAAGATTTCATCCATAAAAAACCACAAATTGATCCCGGTATGAATGGAAATTTTGGTACATCAGGGCCATAAAAACAACTAGGAAATTTTTAATCTGAAATGGAATCATGATGAAATCATATAGGCCATACATACTTCTAAAATAATCTTGAGGTATGTTAGAAGGTATAACTCTCAACTGATGAATCCATGATCACTTGATAAACATGGAGAATACACAAGATCTCTTGAACTGGTCAAATAATTAATTGATATATGGAATAAGATAGTGATTCTAAAATGTCATGAAATTTATGTTATGTTAATCAACACAATAGTGTGACCTCTTGTCATACTTATTTGAAAATAGCATTGGAGAACCCCATGGTGACATACTTAGATGGATAAACCCATTTTAAATAAACTCTTACAGTTCAGTCTTAATCCCATGAAGCACGGTTGGATTTGTTATAATAATTATATATTATCCATAAAAAATCCCAAATATCCCCACAATATATATCAACAAAGACATATCCTTTTGGAATTTTATTTATTTTGATATAATTTGAATTAATCAATCTCGGTCATTTAAGGCCATACCTGATTGTATGTTTCTGTAAATATAACTCATTCAACTATATTACAAATGAATTCATGTTTTATTAAATGGTCCATAATTATAAGATTCAAGCTAATCCGTCCTCATCAAGGAATAATATATATGAGGGATACCAAAATGGATACTGAAACATTTGTACATTACAAACCATCACAACAAATTGTTCACCTGATATACCATATCAAATGATATTAAACATCATGGATTCATCCATAAAAAAATTACCATAAAATTATTTATGTTCCCTATTATGTGTCATGGTTTTTATTTAAATTATATGGATATAGAAAATTCTCATTTATTATCCCCCATCAAAACAACATCAATACATAACACCTTACTGGACATTAGAAACCTCTAGAGAGCTCAACTGTGATGGAAAAAAATTATAAGATTCCAAAGTAAGCACCATTTATAGAAAAAGTTAAAATTGTATATTTTTAATACATATATTTTCATATCAGTATAATATTTTAATCATAAATTAGAATAGAGGTAACCAATCATATCTTTTCATTTGGGAAGCATGAAAAGAAATATAATAAGTCAATATGAGTTTAGGAATGAAGAACGAAATTCTCCTTCTAAATTTTGTGATAATCTTGTCCTAATATCCTATGGAACAATATAAAATCATAGATTCACTAGAAAGAAACCCAATTCCTCACTAACCTCCTGAATTTAAACATATATTGATATTTATTACAAATGATAAAATCATCCTTGGATGTTTATTTTTCAATAATAATAACTCATAAAAAACTATATAATTATTTATATATCATAAAACAATTTATAATTTCCTCTACATGTATCACATATGAATTTAATTTTATTTAAACACAGATGAAAGAAGTCTAAAAAAATGATGGAAAATCAAATTTTAATATTCAAAAACTAACTAACATAATCAGGAATAATCAATTTGAAATGAATTTTCATCGATATGAATCACTAAACCATGAAATAAGTCACACTTTAAAATCCCTTGAAATAATAATAACAAAATTATGACCACATCAAACCAATATTTTAGCTGAAATATCTACTATGAGTCATCAAGAAGACTACATTATGAGAAAATTATTTTTGGGTAAGAGAGAGGATTGGAATGTAAAATAGATATTAAATTTCCTTAATAACAACTTGAATGTCGTGGGGAAATAATCCCAAAACCCATAGAGAATTGAGTGAGTGATCCCTTAGTGACTCCCTACATTAGAATGAATTATAGGATAATAAATGGAGGAAAAACACCTAATATAGAATTAGGTATAATAAAAAAACCAAAAAAATATAAACAACCCACAAAATATAATGACCCCACATAAAAGAAGGTTAATCATTAGATCCGACATGATAATCTATAGGATTCAATAAATAATAACATAAAAAGTTATAAAATAAGTATGAACCCATTTTTTTAGTATAGATGATTAAATTAAATTTCTAAATCACAACATAAACAATTGAATTCCCAAACATTTGGTAGAGGTAATATAGTAATAGTAATTTGATGGCCAATGTCATGATGTGATATGTTGTAATCTAGGGATATGGAATCACTGGAATCCCCAAAAGAATATGAAAATGAGTAAATCATTTGGAAAACAAAATATAACACATAATAACACAATAAAAATAATCAATAGAGACATGGTGGAATGACATTATTCCTATGTGTAGTCTTTCAAACATCCCACAATGGTTCTGTATTTGTGATTCAAAATAGTTATCAGCACGATATAAAGTTGGTAGGGTTTATCATCTTAATATACTATAGTTAACGAATGAACCAATTAACATTTTACAAAAGGGTATTTTTCATTGTCATATATTTTTATGCATGAAAACATATATATAGATGTTTTAAATTTATTTAGTCATTTTTTGGTTGAATACTATGTAATTTTCATTCACATGATAGGTTTAGTTTTTGGGTGGGAAGTCTTTCAAGAAATCATAATGGGTATAATTATATTCTCCTTGATGAATGGATATGTGGGAGTGAATTGATAATGAAAATAAACTTGCATAAAATAATTTTAGGTCACCTTTCTCTGATATAATTTTTATAATTTTTGGAATGTGGTCAACACATTATGATAACATCAACTTGATATTTTTTGAATATTACTACTACTTTATATTTTGTCCATTGTGTGCTTTTATTACTATTATTATATAAATATAAATTAAATATTATGGTTTTCAGTTTTTGATGATTAGATATCGTTATTTCCCTTGTAAAATATATTATTCTTATTAAGGTTATATCGACTCCATTATTATAATAAAATGTAGATGCTTATTAAAAAATCTATAGAACGTGGAGGTAAACTAAAGATTATGTGGTACTACCCAATAAAGTAATTTTTTAATATACTAGGCCAGGGATATTTTATTTTAGAGATCATGGTTTTTAAATGATATTTTCAATATTTATAACAATGAAGAACTACCATAACAACTTTGGAAAATTATTTTATTTTCTTATTAATCTCAAAAATGTGGTTTTTAAATATTTTTGGTGGCTTTGAATTAATTATATAGTACTATCATTCAACATATTTAATAAATAAATTAAATACTTTATTTTATTATTAGATATTTTTAAAAAAAATTATATCTCAGAAACAATTTCTCATGTTCATAATTAATCTATGATTTTTTTTAAACATGTTATTTCATTTAATAATGGTATATTTGGGTGTGAAGATCAATGAAAAGTATGGAAGATGTTTGGTATTCATCTGTAAATTTATCTTTTATCACACTTTTTCACATTTTTACCCATGGATTGAGATATAAATGATTGAGGGGTAAATGGTGGGGATGGTGGTCTTAAAATGATGGAACAAACAACCCTTTGATATAATTTATTTTTATTGATCATCAATATTAGTTATAATTTGTTTTTATTGAAATTATTTATTGGATTAACTATGTAAAATTTTTTTAAACAGTTATATTTTATTAATATTTTAACAGAATTCATATTTAACTTCTTCTTCCATGTTCTTATTTTTCATTATTAGTATTTATTTCGATTTCATGGAAATCACTACTTGTGAATTACTACTATGGTACAATTTTGAATGTGTCATCATAATTAAAATTGAAATTTATCAAAATTTTATTGGGTTATTATGTGACTCAAGTAATAGTGTCAAAGGAAGCCCCTTTCAACTAAGGGTATATCTATAGTAAAATTATTTTGATGATAGATTCTATAAAAAAATTTATGATGGTAAATATTGTTTTATATAAAAATGATAGAGATATTAAATTTTTATTATGGTTAAATGCATTGATAGACATTTAATGGGTTTTGAGGGATGCTATAAATTGGTGGTGGCGTCACCTTATCCAAACTACAGTTTCAGGAACATGTGAAGTGATGGATTTATTTTACCATATATGTTTATGTGAAGGAAAGATCATTGAACAATAGATGGGGAGACATTATTTTAGTGGACTAATGTTTATGGGTATTCTATGAACTTATAAAATAAAGGGCTATCCTAAAGATGAATCAATGATATATGGTGGGGAATGGGAAATGAAATTTTTTAGCAATAAGAGAGTTTTAATTTGAAATAGATTCTATTTATTTCATCTTATGTGGGGAATTAGTTGTTTGATTTTTTTCTAAAAATAGAATCTCACCAGAAATGGTGAGGTGGTCCAATGTATGTTAGGTGTACAGGTTGAAGTGAGTTCTCTACATGTATGTATTTCTAAATTGTTGGGTTTAAGGGATTTAGATAAGTATAATACCGTAAGGCCTATCATGGAATGTCAAAAACCATAATAAAATTAATAAAACAGCATGATTAATAAATAATAATAATATTAATATTAAATAGAATGAGCCATTGATTTTTTAACCAATCCCAAGATCCAAGTGATTTTTATAAGAATTTTATAGTCACATAGAAACATTAGGATTACAAGGAATAAAAATAAAAAATAAAAATGAACATCCAAAAAACATCATGGATACATATAAAAAAGTGATGATGTATTCCACATAAAATAGCACCTTCATATCTCATTTATTTTGTCTCCTACATAAAATTATCACACATATTTATGAATATTTATTAGTATAACCAACAAAATTTACATTACATGTAAATTCAACAATCAATATTAATATGGAAAAGAAAATAGAAAACCTATAATCAATCAACAACCTCTACCAATATCCTTGACTCAAAAAATCCCCCAAAATAGTTGTATCATCATAGATGAGTTCAAATCAAGTATTGTATTTTAAATGGTCATTCTAACCAAAAAAATGTATGCCCATATGAATAAATAATTTAATAGATAGAGTGTTACCATAATTTAATTTTTGACAACCATTTATTGTATAAAATAAAACTCCAAACTATATTAAACATGCAGAGATAAAAAATAAGTTAGATGTACAAGATAAATATCAAAAAAAACAATGGCATGGAATAGAACACATTGAGTGTTATAAAATTTTTATATCCATATAATATGGAATGGAATTAAATTATATATCACCCGAAATTTTTTAGATCATGTTATTTTTTATATCTGTATTGTTATAAAATTTAATTATTATATCCTTGTTATTTCAATATGTTTCATTTTACTATTAGTTAATACCTTCAAATAAATTATATAATGAGCTTAACAAAAACCATAAATTCTACTCTTTGGTTTATAACTTTAAAATTATTAGATATCATTTTCAAAACTCTTGTTAATATGGTTGACAATTATTTCCACAATTTTCTATAGATGTGAATAATCCTAATATGAAATTAAATTTTTTGGTTCCTTAAAGTTGAATCCCTGTGTATCCAGAAAATAATTTTTTACATTTTATAAAAATCATGTATATGTATTAATTTTCTTGATCAAGGATGTCATCATTACAGACATTTATTCATTACACATTAGATTATTCAAGAATAAATTGCTTATATTTATCAATACATACAATTCAACCTACTTATATAAATTAATAATCCCATTTACATAAAAAGACTATGGACTACACTAAAACTAATATAGAGTTTAATTATCTACCCCTATAATGTTATTTAAATTAGTGGTTCCACATTTAAGAAATATTTTTAAAATGAACACTAATGAGTAAAATCATCCTTGTTTAGAATAATTTTTCTTGAATTAATTGCATTTGATCCATCATTATTTCATTACATCCCCACAAATCATAAGTGAAAAAAATAGATCATCAGGACTCATAATAAAAGGAAGTGGGCCATAACTAGTATAATCCTTAATTGATTTTAAATTATTGTATTCTAAGACATATAAATAGAAACCACATAAATTTTTAATGAAGAATAATTTAAAAGACTAGAAACTAATCTACTATGAATAATGAGATCATTCTGATATGATATATTTTCATTTTTCATAGGGTGTTTTACATTCTCCAGGAAATATATTTCCTCATTAATATATAATTTAAAAAAAATGAACTGGTAAGATATAACATTCATCTTTAGTTTGAATCTATCAAATCCATATTATATTTGTAGAAAATAATGAATGTGGTATTTTTTTATATTATATTTTAAATTGAAATTATTATCAATAGTGAAGAACACAAAATACTTTATTGCAATTTATTAGGGATCCAAAATATTCATAGTTCGTACAATCTTTTCAAATTAGAAATTATATTTTTTATAAAAACATTAAAACATAATTTCTATCAAAAAAGGAACATCCCTTAAAACTATATGGTACTAGTTTATCAAATGAAGAAAAAAAATTATCCACACCTAGGAAATATAATATCATACATCAAGTCGGATGATGGATGAAATCCATTTTTTAAATAAAAATATCAAATTTTTTATAAATGATAGAGTCGAGGCCTAGAAAAGGTGTATTAATTAATTATATAGGATGATTAGGTGTTATATTTCATTTCTCAAATCATGTAGACCCCCTAGAAAAATCATGAAACCTATACAGCATAGAACCACTTATAAGGTTAATACATGAAATAAATCAATGATTGAATAACTAAATAATTATATTAATTTCTTCTTAAATATCATCTACTCGTGTTGTACTATATTTTTTCAAAATGAAATGAATATAAACATCACTCATAGTTGTGAATGATGTAGAATCGACCACTTTATTTCTAATTTTAGTAAGGTATCTTCAATATACTGAGAACGTTTCATTGACAACTTATAATCCCACAATTCCATTAACATTTGAATGCCTTGGGTTATTATCATAATAATGGACACATTAATTCTTTTGTAAAAATAATAATGTCACTATTTTAATTATTATGTATCATTATTAATATGAAATTAATATTATTATTGAATAAATTATTACTAATAAAATTTTAATTGTCACTATAATGTTTTAATTTTACATGAAATTTTTTATAATCACAATTTATCTCTATTAACCAGTAAAGTATAATTTCGAAGCCATGGTACGCCAATTAATGGTAATTAAAATAATTTAAAGAATATTATATATAGTATATTTATACAACACATCTTTTTGAAATTATAGATTAACTAATTATAATTATTTACTTGATGGGATTGTAATCTTTTTTCTTCATTGTGTCATCTAAAGAATATAGTAGCATAATACTAGAGAAATAATTTGTGTATGAGGGACTGATTTGATACTATAAAATTAATGTGGTGATCATTGTAAAATTTTGGTGTTTCTACATGAGTTATATTATTTTTATCAGAAAATTGATGTTTACATTATTTAGTTTATCAATATTTTTAGAATTTTTTTAGTATATATGTATATAAGGTAGAGGGATTAAGGAAGTTTATCCTTATTGAAATAAAGTAGGAGAGAATACAAGGTCAATTATAGATATCTAATGTGTAGTAATCATAAAAGGTAATAGGGTTGGATATGTTACATTTGTGTGTTTTGTGACCATTTCTCCTTCACATGGTAGACATGAAATAGATATTGATTACTCGGTGTGTTATAATATTAATTTTAATGTCTGGTGTGGTAAATTTGTACTATAGTTTACATAACCCAAAAAATACATACATACCTATCATATAATTTTATATAAAGATTCACAAAATAAAAAAGTACACCACATGTCCAATTGGTTTAGTCTCTTGGGGTATTATGTACATAAATAGTTTACTTAATATAAATTATTTAACAATAATACTAAACATTATTCACCAATGATAACATTCCATGAAAATTATATATAATAAGATTCATCATTATCTATGTAATGAAAGAAAAGGACATGATAATTTCATAATCTATTTCAGGGTAAACATATTGGAGACCGATCAATGGCCATGAGTGATCATATAATTGCCATGTGGGATAGATAGAAAAATCATGATACATGATCATATCATTATGAATCCATTTCTAATAAAATAGGGATAGTGAATCATGAATAATAACATTTTAATTTTTTCATAACAGATAAAATGATTCATATGAACAAGGAAAAAAGTGTCAATAATAAGGAGACATGAAAACATACCATAAGAATGTGGAATCACATAAAAATATGGGAAAAATAACAAAATAAGTACAATTTCCATTTGTATTTCTCGCTACAAGAAGCTTTATCTCATAATGTCTAAAGTCCTATAATAAATATGATAGGTTCACTCATAATCCTAGTAAACATTCCAGATTGGGTTTAATCACCCATTAATTACATATTATATCATAGATATACTAGAATACCAAACTAATTTTAGGGATATATAGTTCCAAACCCACATTTTAGAAATTATAAATAAATAAATATTTTTTCAACATAATAATTATAACGTTCATAAATTTACTATAACATTAACAATATGTGAGAGAAAAACGAATTTCATTGACAATCATGAGAGGAATAAAAAAATCATATATATAAAAAATATGGATAATTTTATTAAAAAATATTAATCAGTATTCATAATAACAATTTAAGGGTATATATATAGATAACAAAAATATTAATAGATCATTTGAAAAAAAAATTGGAAAATATAATTAAATATAATTTAATTATTTTATAAAATTTATTAGTAAATGAAATTAAATATTGATATATGGATTTTGAATAATAATTTAAATAATAATTGCATTCTAGGTCCTAGGAAAACATGTATTACAATTATTATAATCAAAAGGAAATAAATTTATGGGAGAAAGAAAATGTGATTAAAATTTTGAATATGATAACATATCAGATTTATTTCTAAAATTAGAAAACAAATTAATAGAAATTATATATGAAATTATGAAATTAGATATTAATATAAAATGATATCCACACTTTTGGAAACATAGTCTATTTCCATAGATCAGTGTAAATTTTTTTTCAAAACTATTGGTATAAGTGGTTTATAATGAAGGAAGACAATAAATTATGATAAACCATCGGTATAGGGGATTGAAAAATACTATTTTGAAATAGTTTTAAAATAAGTTTTTGAATATAAGAACTCTATATAAATTGTTTTTTGAAACTAATTGTATATGTTTAAATATTGAAAGAAATTCAAATGGTTCCAATGAAAAATCAGAATAGAGTTCTTAGTTACCATGGTTTATCAAAAGTTTATTATAACCAATGGAATACATTTTCAATGGAAATAGTCTTAAAAATGAATTGGTATAAAATACCCTCAAAAATTTTTGTTATAGAATTCAGGTCTCTTGATCTAAATCCTATCAACAGATAACACTATAATCTTGTTCCAACTTCTTCTCTAATCATGATAATTTATCCCCGATTTACATATTTTTTCAGATTTAATTAAACATCAAATAGGTGGGTTAAGGATTTTTCATTAGTATCCCTATCATGTAGTATCCTTATATTAGATTTCTTATTTCATTAAAAAAGTTATATCCTTTGATTAGAGTGTTTACAACATAACAATATTCCAATATTTTTGGTGGGCCGTTCTTACTTGTACAAAGATAATATAAATTTAAATATATATAGTCTAATATATATATTATGCTATTGAAATGGTATTATTAGACTGTGAGAATATATGGTTGAGGGATAAGTTATATAAATTTTTTCTGTTTGAATTTTGGTTGCTCATATATATACCATTTCTTGATTTGATTAAGGTATTGAATTGGATTTAATATTTAATTTTTTGTTCTTCTATAATGGATAAGTTTACTCATTATTTTTATGATGATTGTATTTATATTCTAGAGACATCCTTGATGACCAAATATGATATAATTATTATATATAGTGATTTTATGAAATATATTGAGATTTTATTTTGGTTGTTAGTGATATGATAGATTTGATATGTTAAATTTTGATTATTTTTTGGATATGTTATATTCACTACAATGAGTTAATTTAATAGGTAAATTGTAAATTCAATAAAATTATTTTCTGTACTTAGGGGAAGTGTCTTTACCATGAGATGATATGTCAAATTATTTGGAACAATAACGGTTCTTGATTTAAATGATGTATTTAGTACTTAAACTACCTGAGTTGTTATAAATTCATCTATAGGTTTAGATAGTAAATATTGATTCTTGGGTTTTCTTCTTTCATGGGAAGTTGAGTAAAAAATCTTCTATGAGTTATAAATATAATCATAAATTGTGAGAGGATACCATATTATAGTATCGCCTTGTAAATTATATCGAGGATACATGATATATGATTTAACTTCAGATAATATATATAGGGTATTTATTGAATTTCTTATATCATCTTTATAAATGTGATTATGCATAATTTAATATAAAATATAGATTACATTGAGTCTTAGATCAAGATATATATTTGAATTAGTTTTTGATTGATATCATATCCCTAGGGTGGATTTGATTGATGTGATTCATTTTTTCACCTAGGTTCTCTCTTATAAACATGTGTGCATCTATTACACTAAAAAAGGAGATATAAAACCTCAATAATACTTATAGTATAAATATATACACCATTTTCACTTATATTTGATACTTAAAGTTTTAAATATGTACTCATAACTCCATTATCATTGAATCCTCAATATAAAGAATATTATTCCACCAAACCACTTAATATAAATCATGATGATATATATATATCTAACTCAAAGAATATTCCCTGAATTATTATAGATGAATATTATTTTCCATAATACATCCATCTCTCAACTATATATCATTTAGATAATAGTTCTAAAATATGAATAAAAAACATTCCCTACTAAACAAACATAGTAATTTATAAATGGAATAGAAATCAAGACCTAATGTAACATGTATCAGTTCTCTGTATTACCACCTTATCTTAATGTATATAAATAATATTTACATTATATGTCACTCAAATATAAATAGATTATTATTAATTTAAAAAAAATTACCCCTTTATCTTTTTCCAAAATAGATGTTTTGCCTCTAATTCTAGTGGTACATATTTATGACACATGGTATGCAAATAATTATGGTTTTGGAATGAATTTATTTATCACTGTACTAGTTATTTTCATACACTGGTAGATAATTTTTACAATGGAGTAAAATAATAATTTCATCAATTATATACATCTGGACAGTGTTGGTATTATTACGAAATATTTAGTGTGATTATTTAATTTTCTATATCTTATTGTTATTATATCTTTAATGTTGGATTTTTTTTAATAATCCACTATATTATAAATTACATTATTTATGATTTCTATATATCCTCATTGGTAGTTCACAAAAATAATAAATTATGGAGTTTACGTGAGGCCATGAGGAATGTAACCTTAGATGTTTCCTATACATGATTAGAGTTCCCTTTACAAACCTGGAGTTTCGTACACAATTATATCCTTTTTTGCACAATTATAGAGTTTCCTATACAATTCATATCATTTTATCTATAAAAATATTTTTATTGATAAAATTTATATAATAAGACATAGAAATATGACAGTATTGTATCTAATTTTCTATAACAGAGAATCACAAATAGTGGATAACATATATTTTTTATAAAATGGATAGAAATATTTTCCAAACTTATAACTAAATGTATCAGATTGAAAATATTTTTTTTAAACATGAACATTATTTTGGAACTAAGATGAACTGATAAAAAATAAAAAATAATTATATAGTTGAAATGATATCGAATTGTATGAATTGTTTTTTAAAATCAATAATAAAATGATTCCTCTATTAACTAATACACGTATGGAATGAAATTTTATAATCCAAGGAATTTTATTTAAAATTATAAAAATATTTATGTAACTAATATGTAATTTATTCCAAAAATATTTTCCAGGGAGAATCCATATGTTCATATATATAAATAAATTTTTTTCCAAAAAATATATGTGTGTTCTAACAGGAATTTTTTATAGCCTAATTAGAAAAAATTTATATTATTAAAAAAATCATATATTCTCATGAAATAGTTATGGTGCACATGTAATTGTTTCCCAAGAAACATATATTTATATGTTATACATGAAATTTATTTTTTTCATGAATTTTATTTTATTTTTGTATTAATATTTAATAAATGAAAATCAGTTTTATTTTTTCCTTCAGAACCCAAGAACAAGAAGGATATGGATTTACCATTTCATCCCAACATGTGACTATTTATATTATATTCCAAATTTCATATCTTCCATCTTCAATATTAAATATGTGGATCCGAAATAGCATTTGTAATCTATCAACCATCAATATCATTTTTATAAGTGGTCTTGAACACCACAATGTATTATTTCATTATTTAAATTCTTTTGATTATGACTAATATGATTTTAATTACACATTATTAAATTTAGTTCATATCTATTTTGGTTATTTTAGACATTTTTTATTCTGTATTTGTTTATTCTGTTTAACTTTGGATTAAATTACCCATGTAAACCAAACTCGAAAGGGATCAAAAGGTTCAAAATTCACTATAACAAATCAGAACCAAATTGACATATAATGAACTAACATAAACAAAATAATGGAATCAAGCCAAACTAAAAAGATTCAAAACTACCATAGTGACCTAAATCAGAAATAAAATTAACTAAATTGATATGAATTTATTATATCATAAGATAAATGAATTTTACCAAACCAACCTATCTAGGCATGAAAATAATTGAACTAAACAAATCAGACCATTAAAGACTAAAACCTAACAAAAATATAAAATCCTCTCTATAACATAATGGAAAAACAATGACCAAAATATCATAATAGAATTAAAATTACTTGACCCATTTAGACTTGTGTAGACCTTAACTACACTAAACTGGGCCAAACTATGCAATTATAAAAATATCTAATCTAAATTGAAAATACCTAAATTTAATTTAGTAGTAATGAAAAAAAAATAACTTACTTGAAAAATCATAAATAAAAAACTAGTAGGAATCCACCAAACCAAACAAAATAAATAAACAAACCCAATAGATAAATAAAAAAATAAATAAAAAGAATTCACCAAAACAGATATGAATAAAAAATAAATTATAGAACCAAACTGAATAAATATATTAATATATCTTAACCCAATCCAAATCAAACAAAACAAACTCAAATTAATATAAACCGACAAAAACTAAAAAATCCCATTAAAATTTATAAAATATTATTTAATGAAATCCAGTGTCAAGAAAAATTAATTGGACTTATCTAAACTGACCCCAATTGGATTAAATGATATATTATCGATTTAATCTAAACTAACTAGAGAAAAAAATGAAACAATTAATATTAAAAAACAAGAGTAATTGGATTGAAACATATTTCACTAATTAAAATGAAAATCATTAATGATGAAAATAATTACCTTAATAAATTGAAAAATGATGTAACCCAAAATATTAATCAAATGACCAAACCCAAAAAGTGAAAAAATGAACTAATAAATTGAAAAAAAATGAAAGAATTAGCAAACATAAATTTAATTTAGTCAAATTGAAAATAGAAAAAACTATTTCATACCCATTCTAAATAGGATCATTTGAAAATATTTATTTTTATTTGACATGTATTTTATCATTGAATATTCATCCAACTAAATATAAATTGTTTTTTATATCCCAATATACCATTTATTTGGGTTTACAATTGGTACTCCTTAATTATGTCATGTATCATCTTATTTCAAATATTTATCACACATTATTGATCTATTAATAATTATTTCCATTTTTTTAAAATCTAAAAAATAAAAATCATTAAGGATATTCTAATGAAAAATTTTACAGAAACTAATCTCTGAATGAGAGAGTCAGGGATCAATTCTTTCGTTCCTATTTTGGGTATTTTATTCAAAATATAAATCTAAATAGAATATATTGTAATTAATTTAATTTTATTTTTAAATTTTAATCTGGATTCCACTCCAATGTTAATTTTTTTCTTCGACAAACCCAGTTGTACCAGTTCATTGCCAGGCCCGACATTGGAGGGTGGTACTAGAGCAAGGTGAACAACTTAGAAACCCCGACCATGCACTATCCATTACTGTTAAATACCATCAAGAAAACCTTTTGATCATATAGTGTGGTTAGTGGAACCAAGGATATTTATGATCCCTCTGTTATCAGTACCATTTTCATATTATCCTCCTCTTATATATTCCTCATTTCCGATTATGGCCCACATTCCCCATCAAAAAAATATAGTTACATAAAAAACAATGATATCTTAATTTTATTCTACATCCTTTCCCGAGATTATATAGTCATTCCCCTTTCTCTTCTACTATATTACATTCTAATCCGTTGGAGTAGTCATCATATGCCACTCCTTCCCTAGAATATGATGTTTCTCCAGAGCCTAGGATCCTATCAGCACCCACTAATCATACTTCCATATTTATATTTATAGAACTGTTGTAAATTTTTTTAACATTATTTATTTTAATTATATTATTTATTGATATAATTTTTTCTTTTTCATTCATATATTTTTCTTCCATTAGGATTAGTGGTTGTTCATTAATGTTTATAGGGTTGATCCTTCACACACAAATGATGGGGGAGTACAAAGTGGACTAGAAAATGAATGAGAAATTAGGGCGAGAATGTATGAGTTTTATAGAGATTAATTCCAAATACACTTACATCTTTCCCATCAGGACAATCTCCTATATAAACCTTCTAAATGTAATTATGGATAATGCATGGGAACAAATATGGGTAATAAAATTAATTCGATTTAATTTTAAATTATTATTATATATATTTATTAATTAATATTTTTTTATGAGCTTCATTATAATTTTCTCAATAGTTAGGTTGTAAAGGAAGCATCGATCATGAAATTAGGTGAATTTTTTTGAAATATTATATTAATGATATGTATACTGGGTGGCACACTATAGTTAGTTTACATTTGGAGACCCCACTAATCATTAATGATTATCCATTAGCATATTATTGTGAAATGATTTCATAATGAATGAATTCCAGGTTCAAGGTACTGAATTAGAGGATTCTAAATTAAAACATTCACGGATTGAACAAAAAATAGTATTTTGTTACTGAAAATAAAATTTTACAATGTTTCATGGAGAAATAAAAAACTAGGATCCTACTGAATAACTCCATGCATTGGGACAAACTTTGATGTCAGACCATGAGAGGAATCATGTACGATAATCATTCAGATAACAAATTTTAGTATTCTCATTGAAATATTCCATACATTCACAATACTATATGTGATGATTTATTATTTCATATGTAAAATATTTTAAACCCTTATTTTAATATAAATTTTAAATTTATTTTTTTAATGATGGTCTTTCAAATTTTAGAATAAATTTAAAAATCATTTTCTTCACTTCTCATGGTTTCCCTATTATTATCAATGTTCATTGAATCAGTAAATAAATGTTTTCATTGACATGTCTTAATTTTTATAAATATCATAATTAATCAACTAGTCAGAAAACTTTTATATTTATTTAACTTATTAAAAGTTTTATAAAAATTAACTATGTTAAAATTATCATATTATTTTGTCCCCCTATCAACACGTATCATTTTCTATATTTAGGATTAAAGGTAGATAATTTTTTCGGAATTTATATCATAATTGTAGCCCATTAAAATTAAATAATAGATGTTATTATGGTTTTTTCTCATGGAGGTCACAAATAATCTATATTCTTACATTTACTAAGGTTCTTTTTTATATTTTTTGAGGAAGAAGGGGATTTATTTCTAATATGGGAAATTACCATGAAATAATAAATTTCAATGAGAATGTAATATGATTTATTTAAATAAAAAAATTGTGAACTAGTTTTAACTTTCAAATAACACATTCTTCATTTTCAAAATAATTTTCTCATATAGATTTTTTTAATGGACAGTATAACAACATAGAAGGTGAAAATAATCCAACATGTAATTAATTAATTCAAAATTGAACCTGAAATTGTATGAAATTTTATAAAAAACAGCTTGTTTAATGTAAGAAGACCAATTTTAAAAATATTTAGAAATAAAAATAAACAAATATTGATTTACTAGGGTATCTTTAAGTCTCTTTAATCTCACTAATACAATGTAATTAGCTTTAAATTTATAAATAAAATATGAAAGCCTTTGTTACTCACTTTTATCAATCATATGAGCTTCAAATCATCCCACATCAATCATTTATCTTTAATAATTAAAAAACCAATTTAATATTCAAGTTATGATTCATGATATTGACTTTATTTGAGTTTTGAAAAATATATAACTTTGAAATATCTCTAATTTTCCAGTATTTTAGGCGTTACATTTAAATTTACCCATTAATTGAGTTTTCTTACTCTCCATTAGATTAATTAATTCCACAATAGTTCGATACATATTTAATGCTTATGTCTCAAGGGATGCATATAACACTGTTAATGATTTCCCTCTTTTTGTTTTGGAAAGGAAATGAAACTAATTTATGCGCTTTGATTTAAATTAAAAATTAATGAATCAACTAAAATAACTCTTATGTACTGACTATCCATCCTCAATGGTAATTGAATGAATATTTTTATATCATTTTGGGATTCATAATTTTTAGTGTTTTCACTGGGATGAAATCATTCCATTGTTTAAAATGGTGACTTAAACACATTAATGTATCCACTTATTTGATGTCAATAGATGATAATCAAAAAAGGTAGAAATTGAAACAATGTTAACATACCAAACCAATCAATGTTTATAGAAAAATAAAAAAAACCACATTAAACACAATGAAAATAAACTAAACTAAATCTAGAAAACATGATTCATTCAAATGTAAATAATAATAAAGTAAACATGATTGAATGTAACCAACTATGATTACAATTAAATACACACAGGATAAACTAATATAAGAAGAAGTAATGTAAAATAATGAGATCTTATAATGGATAATACAAAGTGAGTTAAATAGAAATGAAACAAGTTAAACATAGTTGAAATAATTTGAATTAAAACTATCCAACCCAAACTCATTTAAACTGGAAATATTAAACTAAAATAGAATTTTATTTAATTGAATCAAACTAAATAGGCCTAGAAAAAATAAACCAATATTTACCAAAAAAATATAATCCATTTATAAATAATTAAATTTATGAATAGTTTAAAAACAAAAAAAAATATTAAAACAAAATCACACTCGGTTTGAATATGTTCAATCAAGAAAAATTGAATATAAAAGAGTTAACTATTGATAAATATATGAGATCTGAATGAATATTAAAGTAGAGAAACCAATAATGAAGGCCCAAAACAAGATTAATTCATCATGAACTAACAAATAAAAAACATAAATAAATCTGTAATGAAAAGATAATTACAATACCAAACCAAAATAAATAAAATTAGATGAAACCAAAACAACCTAAATTTAAGTGAAACCAACATGAAAAGAAGAAAACGCGATGTACTAGTACAAAAATAAACCAAAAATTTAATAAAAAATTAAAAAATAACACTAAAACAAGTTAAAATTAATTGAATTCAATTGAAATAATCCAAATGAAATATAACAAAAATAAATAAATATAATGTAACATACACCAAACTAAATCATTTGACGGATGAAAAAACTAAATGATGTTGAAATGAAATCATATAAAAAATTATATGATAATCAAAATATATAAAACTTATCCAAAATAAATCAAATAGAATTACGATGACAAAAAATAACAGGAAGATAAATACATGATACATGATTAATTGATATTGAATACAATTCAACCAAACTGAATTGAATTTAAGCAATCTAAAAAAATGAGTTGGAAAGATTAAAATATAATTTAACCATAGAATCAATAAAAGTAACAATAACGATCAAAACCCAGATGGCATTACATTCTTTCATTAAAACTAAAAATTAATATTATTTAAACAAATAAATAATAAATCCAATTCTATAATGTGTCGTAATAATAATAACATAAAGGATTATTGACTATAAAAATTCATCAATATCCATCAATGAAATAATTCCTTGCTTTCCCCTATTTTAACAAAATTCAAATTGAATAGTAAAGACATAGAGAACCATATAAGAACAAATATAGCATAAATTTCGACATTCTCCTATATCATATAAAACATTGTATATATTTTAATTATTTGTTCAACAATGACATTTTATTTCCATTATTCTATATTCACATTTCCTTTATGTTCATGGAAGTAATATATATAAACACGAATCCTTAATTTTTCTTTATGTTAATGTATTAAATCATCATTTAATTATATTATAAATTTACTCAATTTATTATATAAAATTTACTATGTTAATCAACTCATATCATATATGAACAAAGTGATTAATCATTATAGAAAATAACATTTCATCATTGAGTGTATCCATTTTATTTTAGTTTTAAAATAAATAATAAATAAACTGTTTAAAATAGATGTTTTCTATAATAAATTTCATTTAATGGGGTGTTTTTAAATATTTAAGGATGTATGAATCATAAAAAAATTATCCTCACGAATAATTAATAAAGTGGAATCTTGGTTAAAAAAATAACATATTGGCAGATTGTGAGATTTATATTTTTCATTTCAAATGTTAATATCATTTTTTAACAAAATATTACATTTATATTTTTTATTGTGTTCTTTGGTGGCCCTAGATAATAAGTATGCTTACAAAAATATGCCAAATATCCATTTACATTAGGTTTTGGGAAATGATAACAGTGGGGGAGTATGTTGAATTTCTCGGACGATTATTTTCATGAATAGAAATTGGCTAAGTTCATGTGCCAATTTTGGTAGTAATGATTTGTAAATAGTAGATTCATGGGATAAACATGCTCAAAAAATTGTAGAAGAGGAACAAAAAGTGGTCATATAGGTTCTTGAATAGAATCAAAGTTACAATATTGAATATAATGAATTTATGTATGTATTATGTGCTTGAAGTACACTAGACAGAACTATTTACTTTTAATGAATACATATAGATAGTGTGTCTATTACATAGTGCAATGAGAAGTTGTCATATATGTGATTAGGATGATGCCATTCCTAGATATGGTGATGATAATGAAACCCATGAGGATTATGGGTAGGATTATGATGATTATGATGACAAGTATTACACAGAGGATAATGGAAAGGTTGGTGTTAGGGATTATAGTGATGATTGTGATGGTGATGAGGGAAAGATTTATCCTTTAAATTTTTTACTGATATTTCTAAAATTATTTTTTTTGATGAATATTTTGGAATATATTTATATGATTTTTTGATTTTGTGTTATCCCGAGTTGAATTATGTAATTAGTTTGTTTTGTTATCATTGTTTTTATATTTATTGATGATACATGTTTGTAGGTAATTGACCTTGGTGGGGTGGTGATGGGATCTCATGTAGCTTCTTTTGCTTATTTGGGAAGGGTGGGGTGATGTGGCTTCTGAAATTAAGGATTTAATACTAATAGATTCAAAACTATTATCATATATCTATAACAATGGTAATGATAAAATCGTTATTATATAAGTATACCAAATGTTCAATGATAACTATTGGTAAGTTAAAATTTCAGTACCTCGATACAAATCGTTCACTAAAAAACAATTGGTATATTCATACAATAAAAGATAACAAGCTAACAGTTTC
>OY728146.1:447865808-447948956 GCA_963277665.1 Viscum album | reverse complement strand
TAACTGTGCGGTAGTCACTGCTTGGAAGGGGCGCCTCGCACGACCTCCTCGCTCAGTTTTCCCAAACCGTGCACACACTATGCAGTATCCTCTATCTAATGTGACCACCAACTGCAAGGCTTCGACACAGTTTGGGTAACCCGTGCGAAGCCCATGCATCACCCCTTTTTTTTCCTTTAACACTTTAAACATATCCAAACATTCCTAACCATTCCTCATATACTTCATGTACTTAAAAAGAATAAAAAAAGGGTTACTTACTGGAAATCAGGGGTACTAAAAATTCTTTACCATTCCCATTATATCATTTACCCCTATCAACCTTCCCTTAGAGATCCCAAACCTTGCTTCCTTGTATGAATATTTAGTGGATCAAGATCGACATGGAAATAGACCCTCATTTCATTCTACCTTAGAGGTTCCGTTTATTTATCTGCATTCCAAACATTCAAAAGGAGTAAAATCCACACCTACCATTTTACACTAGGACCGATCCAACCACAAGAACACCAACTGCTTCTATGGTGGTCAATCCACTTACCTGTACCTACATAGTTGTGATAGATTTGGAGGCGCAGATACAGACAACCACTATTGGGGGGACATATGTTGCTAATAATATAAACACCACCTACACTATTTATTTATACACTTGTACCCTCCTCCACTGTACTCTATTTCGGGTCTATTATTATATTCTCTATATATCCTCTATTCTATGATGTATCATTTATCATATCTAATGGATGTGGTATAGTTTTTAATACAATTATTTATGGATTTTTCCATTTTTATGCATTAATTTACCAATTTATAACACTAAAACATCATAAATGGTAATGGATTAATATATTAGTCATTCTTATGGACTATGTAACAAGTTATTTCCTCATGCTGATGACATCATGAGATGACTTCTTGCTCGATATCTTTGTACATTACAAAATTCCACACTATGGCATGCATAGATGTTATAGATGAAAACTTAAAATTTTGTTCCACATTTTTCTATAATAGTTGAACTCTTAAAAAGGATAATAGATCCAGATGACACCACCACGAGTTCCTATAAAATTCAATGAATATTTGAGCTTCCAGATGACACTAATTGATTATTTTTTCCATTCATATCTGTAATGATGTCATTGTTAGTGTTTTATGGGTGGAAAACTATATTTTATGGTTTCTCTAGTTTGTTTATTTGATTAGAATTATTGTTTTTTAATTTTTGAGAAAATTACATTTATAGTTATTTTATGACTTCTTTAACCAATACATGAAATTATCTAAGTTTCTTTCTCCAACTATTGATAGTGCACACCTTCCCATTTTTCTAATCACATGTTTATTAACTCCTATGTACAAATGGTTTATCTAGTGTAGGTTTCTTTTCTTTATAATATTTTTAAATGTTCCCAGTTGTACATCACTACCCTTTATTTTTACCTAAGGAATGAATTCCATTATAGAGATCCCTAAATAGCCTATTTTAAATTAAGAGTTTTTATTTAATATCTATCTATGATAATATTTCTATCAATATCATGTCACTTTCTAGAAAAGTGTGGAGACAATTTCATTTTATTTGTGGTGGAGTCATTATTGAGAATTATTTTCTTGAAACATTGATTTTTTCTTATTCTTGTTAGTCTAAGATATGTTCTTAATTTAAATCATGCATTGACATGAAATTTAATTACACCCATTAAAATTATAGACAAGGATTTGATAGAGAATGTTGGAATCAATTTTTATTATTATTTTTTAGTTTTAGAATGATTGTGGAATTTAGTTATTTAATTATAATTCTATCTTTTTTCAACATATTTGTATTGATATATTATAGGATACTATGACCTGGATGATTTCCTATTATTTTATATATCACCATTTTTAAAGGGATTCTATACTTACATTATCATATTATTTTCATATAATATTTCATGAGATATACTTCTGACATGTATTCCAATTGTAACATGTATTTGAATATTCTAAAGGCTATGACTGAATAAATTGACTATTATAATGAGTGAAGAAATATTTTGTTCTCCATTTATCCTGAAACTAACATTTATATTTTTCTTTTTCAATCCTGTTGAAGCCCTGAATAACCTTGTTAGGAATGTGCCTTATTACAAACCCATTTTATCCATTTCTACCCTACCCATGATATAAATTCATGATTTTTATTATATTACATGTGTGGTGTATATGAATTATATATTGAACAAGGATTTTTAATACCAAGGACATGTATAATGATAATATCACATGATTTATGAGAAATTTTTTCTGGTTTTTTTAATGTACCATTCATGATTATCTTTATAAAACTACAAAAATGCATTTTAATATAGGTTTTTTGTGTGGATGGTAAAAAATCATTATTAAAATACAGATGAATCATATGATGTTTCATATGTGTTTAGATGACAGATGTGAGATTAGTCTTAGAAATTAAAATTAAAAAATTAAATGCTCGGTATACATTAATTTTATTATTTTCACACATCCATGGTCATTCCCTATGTTTTTTTGAGTGTGAAGATGCTGATTGTTTTTAGGATAATTGTTTTTTTCTTTATTCCTAATGATCATGTATCATAAATAACATTTTACCCTTTTTAGAATTATTTTTATCATAACCCACTAAACCTTAGCTAGAGAGTCATTTGACCCATATCACCAATGCACCAATGATTAATTTTATATTTATCATTACAGAATGGTGATATTGGAACTAATACAATCCTATGGTTTAAGATATTTAATAAAGGTATAACTATAACTCTAGTTTCTTTTTACCTTATGTGATGAGAGACAATTAATAGTGAGTTAAATTTTTCATATGGGTGTAATGTCTTGGAATTTCCATGTAAATTTTTTTATATGAAATTATTACGTTACCACGAAATTCGACGGCACATGATTCCAAGGTCTGGAGAGTCTGAATCGAAATTTTGATATTTTTTAAAGGTACATTTAGTAAACGTGCGAGTGTGATTTTCTATCTTTTGAACCATCGCTCAAATTGATAATCTGAAGGCACCATTGAATTTAAAACATCGTGATTCACCTAGAAATGGCTTAACTTTGGCCAGAAAGGGCCGAGCGGAAAAGTTATTTTTTGGACATTTCGAGAAAAATAATAAAATAATTTAAAAGAATTATT
This sequence comes from Viscum album, assembly GCA_963277665.1. Taxonomy (NCBI): domain Eukaryota; kingdom Viridiplantae; phylum Streptophyta; class Magnoliopsida; order Santalales; family Viscaceae; genus Viscum; species Viscum album. The sequence continues at coordinate 447,945,781 of OY728146.1, read as the reverse complement.
TTATTTTCTTTCTTTCTTTTGAGTGGCAGATGATGACACTACGGGCCAATGATAAGTCAGTGACAACGCGCATCAGTGATTATAATTAATGGATCATTAAACACACATTGTAATGATGATTTAATGATGTGGAATAAATATGATGTTTTTTTAAAGAAAACAATGTAATGATGCAAAATCAAATCATAATAGGAATGATATGACGTACTCTTATTTATAGTTTGATGTGTTGGGAAAATATGGATTAAAATTTTGGGAGGATTCCTTGTAAAACCTCTGACGGACTTCCAGCCCAGTAAAGAATGAAGAATGCGGGAGGAACTTCATAATCCTTAATCCCATCCAATAATAGGAGTCTGGAAGCGACATTGACGTCTGGACCCCATGAGGATGAACATGCGGCAATGAACTTCAAAGATGTTGGGGTTTTTGATTCATTGTTTTACCTATCCTTTTCTAAAATATGAATGCAGATTAACCCTTGAATAGGTTAATATTTGGACCCTTCTTCTTTTGGGAGGGTGACTTCTTTGGGGATAATTTATCAAAGATTTAATTATCTTTTTTGTTTAAATTAAAATCACCATAACTTCCTTGTTTTGTAATCTTCTAACCTAGAGGGAATGGGCGACACAAACAAGGCTCGATCCCCTCCACCATGGTTGTTCTTCATAGCCAAACATTCGAATCGACATCAAGGTAATTTTGAGACTATCGTGGTGGAGAGGATGATCCTCAAAAAATATAGGCATAATCAGCACAAAGAATAGACCATCACTACTAACATGGTGGTCCTCAGAGGAATCCACTGGCGCTCCAATACTGGCGGTGGAACCGGTGCCTGCAAGCAGTGGCTTGCTGTAGCGGCTGTAGGTGGGAGGTAGTGCTCCATGATAACGCTTCAGAAAAAAGGCTATATCCGGACTGGGCTATGGTGTAGTAGGAGAAGCTGTCGTCCGAGACGGTGTCTTAAGGTGGATGATGTGGTTGCTTGACAGTGTTAGAGGGTAGTGGACATGGAACCGAGTTGATCACGTGCGACTGGCCACAATCTCTTGTTTGTGGTAGAGTAGGCACACCGCAGAGACCGCAGGGTAATATCAAGGCACAGACACGGCTCCCAGCCGTGTCCAGTGAGGCGGACTGGTCCCCCTCTTACAGACCAAATGTGGTGTGAACCCCTAGTGGGCCGGACCCATAGCTCACCGGGACAGGTTGGTCCTGTTTCCCAGTGGGCTGGACTCAAGCCCAGTGGGTTAGACATCGTTGGAGGGCTGGACCCCAAGCGAGTGGGATAAACCCGGACTGGCAGGTTTGAACAGCGCCCTTTTTAGGCCGGGCTAGACTAGGTCGGGTGGTAGGGCGGCTTGGTAGGCTAGACCCTTGTCCAACTGGGCTGGGTCTAGCAAGGCCTATTGGGCCTATCCCACTAGCCAGGCTAGACCAGAACAACCCCAACACACACCAAGTCAGGTCAGGTGTGTTAGAATGAACTGGGGTATATGGAAACCCCTTGTCGAGTTGGTTGAGTTGGTCTGATCGGGTTGGACTGCTCCCCATCGTAACTGTCCCCTAGTTTACTAAAACCCTTGTATCTTACAATCCACATTTTCAATTGACAAGTCGTTTGCTGCTTTAGGACCATTTCAAGGAGGAGGATCTTTCAGAATGCTTTTTAGTGACTTTTATGGACTCTGAGAAGTGACTAATTTTTTGAGCATTGGTTCTCTCAATCGCGCTACGTACGGAACTCTACGATTGGCTGAGACTGGAAAACTACTCAAGGATGGCCTAGTGGGAAGTGGCTCTATGTGACCTATAATACCCAAATTGGGGAGAGGATCTGTGTGACACGATAGACCCACAGTACTTGACAAGAGAAGTAATTTAGTTCAGACAAGGTGGGAAGCATCTCTATGTCACTCGGCAGACCCACGGTGGGGATCAGCTCTGTGTGACCCAGCCTACCAATGGTACTCATAAAGGATGAGTTCCATAGTAGTTCAAGGTTAGTGGAAAGTGGATTTTTGTGACTCGTAAGGACCACATTAATTGATAGAAGATGAGTTCTCTAGTGGATGAGGAGTTTGACATTTGGATATCAGAGTTTCTTTTTTTTTTTACTTTCTATTTTCAGTTCCTTGTTGGGTTTGTATTCTGGCCTATTTACATCGAGTTTTAATTGTATTAAACTTTTTAGGGGTACTTGTTTCCCCTTTTTACTGTATAGGGATGTGTTTGGATGTGTGATTGTGCATACAGGTACTTAGGAAACTGCCTACCACTTGTAGGTTTATGGATTTGGCCGTAGTTTCTAGCTCCTAGCCTTTGAGAGGTGGGCTTGGGGTAGACATGGTATGGGCCAAGGGGGATGGGCTTTGACAAAGTGGTATCAGAGGGATATCTATCCTAACTCAATGATCAGGAGTCTGATGTTTTTTTGGGGCACCCGTGTGAAGTGTTGCGAGTTCAACTTTCATATTTGTGGAGTCCAGTGTTTGTACGGTGGTCGATGTATCCATACACCAGGACCGTGAATTCAATTTTCAGCTCAATACATGAAAACAATGGTTTCATATGTGTCTTCTTATTTTGAATAATAGTTATATCAATACGTATAACCTTCTAACCATGGTATATCTTGATCTATCTTATGATGCCTCCATGTGGACGACGAGCCAGGATCCCGATACGAGGTCGTGAGGATAGTCTGCCTAGGGACAAGGCGTTTGTTTAGGGACCATTTCTAGAGATGGCCCCACCAGGTGGTATACCAATGCTACCACAACCTGATGGTCAACATCTACTATAGATATTTTCGACATAGGATGTTTATAGGCTCAGTGCCCAAGATATGTTTTATAGACAGAGACCTCATAGGTTAAGGGGAGAGAGGTATCATCAATTCCCTGAGGACTGGTCAGAGGATCTGACCCAGGTCTTCCGCTTAGTTAGGAAAAATCCTTACCATATGGTGATCTTGTCAGCGAGCCTTCTACAAGGATTAGTAGGGAGATGAAGGATTTTGACCATCCAGAATCACGATGAGGCAACTATTAATTAGGTTGATTTTGAGGGGCTTTTCTTGGATGAGTTTTCCCCATGACTATGCACTCTATATGCTTCAAAAAGCTTCTTCAACTATAACAGGACAACATGATGGTGGTCGAGTACATTGAAAAGTTCATAGAGCTATCCCACTACTCTATAGATATGGTATGATACACTTTATTCGGGATCATTCCTTTGAGAAGAGACTCAGGCAGGAGATTAGGGCTTTAGTGGTGTCTCTCATCATCCCTACCTAGGCTGGAGTACTAGATTGAGACCTTCTACTAGAGAGATTTTTGGCAGAGTATGCACTAACAACTAGAGCCGCTAGCAAACCTCATGAGGCAAAGATTTCGGCATGCAGTAGATAGAAGACATGTGGGCCCATGTGATCCTGTTCTTTCAATGTACGACCACATAACATAGGGTCGGTGGTGCGGGGCACCTAGTCCAAATAGAGTCAGTAGGGAGCCAGGAAATGCTACTCGTGCAGTGGTCATAGACACATGGCACATGACTTCCCAACCCGTCATGCAGATAACTAGCAGATAATCAAGGGGCCACTGAGGCATCGCTAGCGGTTCGAGCAAGGTGGTCCGTAGGGCGGCAGACGTGGAAAGGGAGCTGGTTGAGCAGTAGGTGGTGGGTGATAGTTTGTGATGTCCTTTCCACCACCACAAGGCTGTCCACCCATACTTCAAGGAGCAGGTTGATAGAGATGACCTCAACACTAGGCAGTAGAGGCTTATGACCCTGGCACTTTAGAGATGATATGAGGTACAATCTATGTCTTCTCCACCATATATTCGGTACTTATAGACACAATATCTTGTTACTTTTTCATTTCCATAGCTCTAGTTTGGAGCTCGAAGATTCCAATGGAGCCGTTGGCTCGATCCTTATAGATAGAGACTCCTACGAGAGAGGATTTGATGATTAAACACTAATTTCGGGAGTGTGGGCTCACTCTAGGAGGTGAGATATTCAGTTGGGATCTCCTAGTAGAAACGTCGTGGCCTTACAAAGTTATCTTGGGTATGAACTAGTTATCCAATGTCCATGCTCATATCAAATATTTTAGGTGTACACTATGGTGTGTCCATGAGGAAGGGACCAGGTTTTCCTTTATCGGCGAAAAAGAAACCCTTGTATTGAAAAACAAACTCTCTCGGAGGAGGGTACAACTAATCACTCACCAGTTGTCTAGCATCACCCTGGGTGTAGTGGATGAGAGGAGTCCAATATTCCCTATAGTGTTGAACGAGTATGGGGATGTTTTTCCTGATGAGTTTCTAGGGCTGCCTCATTGTATAGTTGTAGAATTATGCATCGACCTATACCCTGAGATGGCACTGATATCCACATTGTCATATCAAATGGCTTCTGTAGAGATTCACAATCTGAGGGTACACCTGGAGAACTTGTAGTATAAGGGGTTCATAAGACCTAGTGTTTCATCATGGTCAGCCCAAGTTCCTTTTTTTCGAGAAGGTAGATGGGTGCTTGAGGTTGTACGTGGGATTCTGATGCCTACACCAATAGATCTTGAAGAACAAGTACCCACTGCAATGAATTGATGGAATTTTCTACTAAGTGAAGGGGGTGAAGTGGTTATCAATGATAGAACTCAGATCAACCTACAACCAGCTTTGGGTATGAGACGAGGATGTACAGAAGATGGTCTTCAGGTGCATTTATGGACACTATGAGTTATGGGTGATGCCTTTCATCATGAAAAATGCCCCATCAGTTTTTAGGGGCCTAATGAATAGGATATTCTAGCCCTACCTTGACCAGTTCTTTGTGGTATTCATCGATGACATCTTATAGTATTCATCATTATAGGAGCAGAATGTTACACACCTACGGATAGTCCTGGATACAATCCAAGAGAACCAGCCTTATGGTAAGATCCAGAGGTATAAATTCTAGATATGGGAGGTCCACCATCTTGGACACATCATCTCGGAGGCTGGAGTTGTAGTAGATCTAGCAAAGACAGGGGTGGTTCTTGCTTGGGAGATGCCCAGAAGCATGACTGATGTGTGATGCTTCTTGGAAATAATTGTTTACTATCAAAGGTTCATGCTCGACTTTTATAGAGAATAATCACCATTTTTATCTTTAACATAGAAGAGACAACCCTTCACATGAATAGTGAAATTCCAATATATTTTCCAGTAGCTGGGACGGAGACTGAGTAGTGCCCCCATTTTGAGAGTACCTGAGGATAGAATTGGGTATGTAGTTTGATGTAACACATAAGGTACCATACTACGTTGTTTCATGATGCAGGATCAAGTGGTGATCCCCTATGGATTGCAGAAATTGGGGCAGCATGAGCATAACTACACAACTCCAGACCTGGAGTTATCAACAATGCTCTTTGCCTTGAACACATGGAAGCAATACTTGATGGGTGAGCGGTTCACTGTTTACTCTGACCAAAAGAGTCTTAGGAATATATTCTCTTGGAAGGACATAAACTTGAGACAATGATGATGCCTATTGTTCCTCCAGGACTATGATTTTGATATAGTCTATACTCATGGAAAGGGGAACATAGTAGAAGATGTGCTTAGTAGGAGGACTGAGTTGTAGCTGTTGAGTGAGGAGATCGAGCAATTATCCACGATTCAGATATCCTTTGTGGATGATAGTGAAGCTACAAAACTTTAGTCGATGACTGTTACTCTCCCACTCTTACAATGGGTCTGGGAGGCACAACTAGTGGATGTTGACTGCGAAGCCCGTCATGCTCAGTTATCATTGGGATGGTCTCCTAATGAATTTTTGAAAGGTGGGGATCATGTCATCCTTTTCAGAGGCTGCACCATAGTACCAGTGGTGTTGCGGTATGTGGTGTTGAGGGAGTTCTATGCATCCCCTATGGCAGTACATCATAGAATGGCAAAGATGTACAAGGAGATCCAGCGTCAATACTAGTGGCCAGGGATGAATAAAGTATTGGATGAGTTCATTTCATGATGCCCCACTTATCAGCAATTGAAGGCCAAGGAAAAAGTTCCGGTAGTCTTAACTCAGCCACTCAAAGTAATAGAGATGAAATGGGACGGTATATTGATGGACTTCAAGACAATGATACCATGCACGTCTAGAGGTCATGAAATCAATCACCCAAATTGAGTCATGACATAGGGAAGTCGACACTCTTGAGTCCAGAGTTGGTATGGGATACCACATAGAAGGTGAGGATCATCCAGGAGTGGATGATGATTGCATGGAGTAGGAAAAAGTTTTATGCCGATAAAAGATGGAGACCCTTGGAGTTCGAGGAGGAAGATCAAGAGTTCATTCAGGTCTCACACTGATGAGGATTGCGGAGATTTGGATGTGGCGGAAAGATATCCCCAAGGTTCAAGGGACCTTTTTAGATCCTGATTAGAGTTGGCAAAGTGGAATTCCTCCTATAACATCCCCCATATATGCACACGGCGCATGATATTTTCCATGTCACGCAGCTGAGGGGGTACGGGCATGATCAGTCACATGTCATCAACTGGGGCGAGCTGGAAATTATTGATGGGAGACATCTATTGAGTTCCCAATGGAGATATAGGATCAATAAGAGAGGGTCCTATTTTGGATGGTCGATTCCTATAGTGCACGTCTGATGGTAGCACAGGAATCTCCAAGAGAGCACATGGGAGTGGGAGGGTCATATTTGTGTTCAGTACCCCCATCTTTTTGGTTAGTTATTGTTTTTTATTTATGGCACATAAACCACTAAATTGGGGAGCTTTTAATGCCTCAGAATTTCCGTGTAATAATTTTTTATATGGAGATATTTCGAGACCGTGAAATTAGACGGCACGTGATTCTGTGGTCCAGAGACCCCAGAATGTAATTTTGAACGTTTTTATGGTACGTTCAGTAAACATGTGAGTGAGATTTTCTATCTCTTGAAATTTTTCTTGGATTGAACATCTAAGGGGCCTATTGAATTCAGAATAGAAGGATTCATCTAAAAATGACATAACTTTGGCCAAAAGGCAGAGCAGAAAAGTTATTTTTCAGACTTCTCAAGAAAAATAATAAAAGAATTTAAAAGAATTATTTTACTTTATTTCTCACTTTTGAGTGGCGGATGATGACACTATGTGGTGGAGACATGTCTAGGACGACATGCATTGGTTAGTCTTATTAATGGATCGTTAAACTCAAAGGGTAACAACGCTTTAATGAAGTGTAACATCGACGTTGTTTCTTAAATAAAACAGTGTAACAAAGTGACGTTGAATCATAATTGGAACATTGCGATGTGCTTCTATATATATTTTGATGTGCTGGGAAAATATGGATTAAAAAATTTAAGGTATTACATGGTAAACCATTGATGGACTTCCACCCCAGTGAAGAATGATGAGTGCTGGTAGAACATCATCATCCTCGACACCTTTAGAAGATCATAGTCGGACAACAACATCAATGTATCTACCCCTTGAGGATGAACATACACCAATGAACTTTCAAGAGGTAGGGGATTTTGATTCCTTGTTCATCCTCATCCCTTTATAAATGACGAACATGGATTAACCGATGAACAGGTTAATCCAAAGACCGTGTGTTCTTGTGGGAGGGTGAATTCTTTTGGGTTTCTTTATCTTGGATTTAACTATCTTTTTTGTTCAAATTAAAATCACTGTACCTCTCTTATTTTTTAAACATATAACGCGAGGGCCCCGGGAAAACATGGAAAAGGCCTGAGCCCCTCCGTCATGGGGGTTATTCATGTCCAAACATTCGAATCGATGGCGAGGCAGTTTTGAGACCATTGCGGTGTAGAAGAAGATCCTCAACAAACACATGCGCAAGTGGCATGGAGAACAGACCACCGGTGTGTACTTAGTGGACCATGGATGAAGTTTCTGGCATACCGGCGCCAATGGTGGCATTAGAAACTACTTGGGGTGGCTCACAGTGACAGTCACTAGTGGTTGGAAGTGTTCCATGATGATGCACCAGACAAAATTCAATGGCTGGACTGGGGTATGGTGCAGCAAGAGAAGCCACCGGTTGAGCCGACGACTAGAGACAATGGACGCGGGAACTTAACCATGTCGAAGAGCAGTGAATGCGGCACTGAGCCATGTCCCGTGTGATGGGACACGATTGCCTGACCACAGCATAGGAGGTGCCTTACGGTGACCTGCGGATCACTGGGCCAGGCCTGTCCCGCAGCCCAGTGGGCTGGACCATAGCCTAGCGGGCCAGAATGCATCGGTGTCCCGGACCCGCACCTAGCGGGCGTGACCCGCATTATGGGTTTGACTGGCACCATCTTCGGTTTGCACTGGACATGGCTGGGTCACTAGGAGACTCAGCAGGTTGGACCCTTAGCCAACCGGGCAAGGTTCAAAAAGGACTATTGGGCCTGGCCCACTAGCCAGGCTAGACTAGGCTGACCCCATACCACGCCAAGTTTGGTCGGGACCATCAGAATGAACCAAGGTATGTGGAAACCTTGAGTCAGGTTGATCGAGTTAGTCTGACCTGGTCTGATCATGCCCCATTGCATCCGGCCTCCTGGTTACTAAAACGCCTGTATCTTACAAACTGTACATCTGATTGATGGGTAATTTGCAGCGTTGGGAATGTCATGACGAGTTAGATCTTTCAGTAAACTTTGTGGTGACATTCATTGAAACTGAGAAGAGATGAATGGTCTGAGAAGTGGTTCTCCCAAGTGAGCTACTTACGGAACCCTTCAGTTGGATGAGACAAGAAGACTAATCAAGGATGACCCTGGGGGAAGTGGCTCTATGTGACCAAACAGGTCCATAGTAGGGAGAAGCTCTGTGTGACCCAGTAGACCCATGGTACTGGATAGGAGGAGTACCTTAATTCAGCCTAGGTGGGAAGCGGCTCTATGTGACTCGTCAGGACAACGGTGGCGAGTGGCTCTGCATGACCAAGTATACCCATGGTAGACATTTGGGATGAGTACCACAATAGTTCTAGTTTAGTGGGATGTGGCTCTGTGTGACCCGAAATTCCAAATGTGCTCGATAGAGGTGGAGTTCTCCAGTGTTCGATGAGGTTGATGTTTTTGATGGTCGATTATACTATTAATACCTTAGAACATACATGGTGTGAGATTTTATGTGTTCTGTGCTTTAATTTGAGGAATTGATGTGCGGTCTTTCTTTTTTTGGGGTCCCTACTGAGTATTGGGTTACTCAACCCTACACAGGGTTCTCCCACACTTTTCATGTCTGGTGTAGACGACCGACGTTTTAACCAGGGTGCTCTAGGAGATGGGACTTATGAATGATTTGACAGTGGATGTGGTAGCCTAGGACCAGGAATGTCCTAGTAGCATTGGGTGGATATGACATACTACTTCGGCTCTTAGTAGCCTCCCTTCTCTTGTGATCAGGTGGTATTTACTGTATATGGCCATCAGAGTTTCATTTTTGTACTTTTTGTTTTCATTTCATGTTGGGTTTGTATTCTGGACCACTTACTTCCAGTTGTACTTGCAGATAGCATTGTCATAGAGGTAATTGTTTCCCCTTTTAGTGTGTTTGGATGTGGTTGGGGGTGTGTGTGTGTGTATAGGTAATTAGGGAAAAGCCTCCCACTTTCAAATTGACGCCTTCGACACTAGTCACCAGCCCTTGGCCTTTGGGCAGTGGGCTTGGGGTAGTCACAGAACGGGCCTGGGGGGACAGTTTGTGACATTGGGTATAACTTCTAAGAAACAGTTGAGAAATTTTAATTAAAGGAATAAAGGATCTAAATGACAGTCAAAACTATGATTCATGAATAATTTTTTTTATCCATAGTGATTCTAGATAATTTTATTTTTCTGATAAATTTTATTATTATTTTCTTTGTTGTAATGAAAATTTATCATTTCAAAAATGATTAATTTTTAATCCCAGTTGTGATTTTTTATCTTGTGGAAAATAAATAGTTCATGGGTGGGGTAATTTGATTAGTAGAATTCATATATATATATTGGATAAAATTACTTAAAAATTTAGTTTTATTTATTTGATAATGAACTGAGTTTTAGTAGGTTTATAAGAATTATGCAATCAAGAATTACAGGTGGAGATATTGGAAAAATAGAAAAATCAGCCAATACATGCTTTGAAATAGATTAACGATGTGTATTAATTTAGTAAAGAACACTTGTGAGCCAATGTATAAGGCCTGAAACCATTACAATATCTGAATTCAATACATAGTGTGAAATAATTTCATGATGTGAAAAGTTAGAATCATGAATCACGCTAAATACACAAGTAGTGAAATCCAGGAGATCAAAGATCATTTGAGACAATTGTGGATCTAATGTACACAAAGTGAAACCCACTTACATGATATGTATGTGTAGGAACCCATGTAATTTAAATCATTTTACCAACAATAATAATTTTCACATCATGAACCACTCAGCTAATAAATATTCAAGGGCACTCATTTCCGAGTGGAGTCTCATACTATGGCATAAGCCTTTTGTTTTATTCTTCCATTTTTCTCTATTTTCAACCAAACCTATAACTATTTATTTTTTTCATGTATTTTCATTCTTTGGTTTCTGAATACCATACCTTGATTGTTATTTTATTATATTATATTCCACCATTCATGTTTCAATTTTGATGGTCTTTCTACTTCAATTTTCAATGGGGACTTGTTCATTCATTCTATTATGTATTTTATTGATTTTAAAATTGTTTCAATTATGATTACATTTATTTTAATTATGTGGAATCATGAATATAATTCTTCAAATTTTATATCTTTTTATTTATATCAGAACCCGAAACTAATCTTCTAAGGGTTAGTGGTCGAGTGTAAGGTTTATGTTCACACTAATGAATCTCTAAATTAAAACATGGTTGATATGTTGGCTAGTAATTTGAAAAAAAATGAATGTTTATTACATTATTTTTCCTCACCCATATCTATATAATAGTAATAGACATACCCAGACCTAATTGGAGTTGATAATTCTAGGACCAATAGCTTGGGAAACTTTCTTCCATAGAAGATAAGATTAGTTCGCTTAAATTTTTTACTATCTCTAGACTGTATAATAGTTTCTGAATTAGTTGGATACAATTAATTATACCAAAACTAATTGTTATCCTTTTCTATACTTTTTTCCAAGTCCATAGGAATCTATCGATCTAGATTTATATTTATCTTTTTTATAGGCCCTAAAATTGATTAGTATCCCTTCCTTTTTCATATCAATTAAAACCAATCCTTATAAGTCATAGTAAACCCAACTATATGATAGTTCATGTGGAATTCTACTACCTTGTTTTAATATATAGTATACTATCCTACCATATTATCCTAAGGGATTCAACCCAAGACTCCTACTATGATATGCCTTTTAGCTATTATAGTTTGGGATAGTATAAATTCGAATATAATCAACACACATGTGTAATCAATGACATTGTGTGGTTGATTTAATGCTCAATATAAGGTAGCTATAGATATATATTTTAGAGTTGTTGGGAATTTCATGAAATATTATAGATAGATTCCACTTTGTCTTTATTAATTTTTCTATTACATTCTTAGGCATTGAGATTCATGAAACATTGGTTGTTCTTGGTTTATTTTTCAATGTCTCTATATAATACTTGAAATTACATTCTATATAGAATTTTTACTATTTGTTTTATTTTTATTATTATTTTATAATAAATTTTACATGTCAATTTGTATGACATGTTGTTATTGATAAATTGGGTATTGTCTCCCCACTACATAACTCAGACCCTCTTTTTCGGTCAGAAACCTCTTGGGTATGGGGACATGTAAATTAGGTCATGTGGAAGTCAAGATAGAAATAGGTGATTCATGTAGGTTACCATATTCGATATTGTGTGAAATAAATTTCACATGTTGTTGTTTAGGTTTTATTATTTTAACGAATAAAGTATTTTTGGTTTGTTTGAAATAATGAACTCCAAATAATTTTTGTACAAATAGTGGATTATTTTTCATTCTTTTATTATTTTGATATATTTACTATATTTGAGGGTGAAAATAATTTTAAATATAATGGATGGTTTTAGACCTATATTAATAGAACATTTCACTTCATGAAATTTCAAGGGAATAAAAATAGTTTATATATATTGTGCATCATTGTGGTGGTGTCACATGCCCCAAGTAATAGTTTTTAGGGAGATATGAGGTTTGATAAGTCCATGGGTATATACATGGTCCATGTATTTCATTGAATATATTATATATATAAATAGATATATCAATATTTGTAATAGTCCATGTGTTTTAGATAATTTGATAAACTCTATAAGGAAACTATAATATTTTTATTATGTGAATTTTTTTTGTTGGATAATTCTCCAAGAATATTCATTTAATTTTTTATAGAACTCTTTCATTCATTTATATTTCAAAATTTATTTATTATACAGTTTAATTATTTTTATTTTTAGTAGATAATTAGTATGGTTGTACTATTGGTTTGGGGTTTTTTGAAAATATAATTTTTATCATTTGAATCTCTCTTTAGATACGTTGTAAAATAATCTTCTTTTAGATCTTATCTTAAGTCACCCATGTTGGGAAATGGTTATTGTGGGGATTTATTAGTCCAATATTTTTTTATCTAAATACATATGATATTCTGGGTTGGATTTTTTTGGATTTTATAACTAACAAGTATGGGGTTTTTTATATAATGGAATAATGTTTTTAATATCGTGTCTTTGTATAGTCGGCTATAACATTTGAATTGATAAATATTATTTCTACCATATTTCCATCAATAATTGATTTTATATAATATTTTTCCATTACAAATTAATAGAGTAGATAATTAAACTATCGCATATAAGACACCTAATTATGATCATTAATATGCATGATTTTAATAAGACACTTACATTTTGGACCCATCAATTAAAAATTATATTCAATAGTATGTTATTTATGAAAAGCCAAACTAACCCAACAACAAAGAAAAAAAATGTCAAACATATTAAAAATATATGTATATTAAAAAATTATTTCCAAAATAAAAATCATTAAAATAATTATATTTTTTTTTATTTAAATTTGGTTAATGTTTTAAATGGGATTTTTAAGAAACATTTAAAAAATGTTCATATAATTCTAAAAAATATATTATATTGATTAAAGTTAAAATTATTTCATAAATGGTAATGTATATATTCATAAACATTTATATCAACCTAAATTTATGATTACATTTATATGATATAATCTGAAACACACTTAATGTTGGAAAAGCCAGTTTTCTGAAAAAGAACAATATATTAAATTTTTTATTTAAATTTATAGAAAATTTAATATAACTATTATAATTATAATTTTATTATAATACCATCATTTTTTAATTTAAAATTTCAAAATTATCTTAGAGTTACGTTTTGATAATCTATTAAAATAATCAATTATTTAGTGTTTAGTTAAATATAATGTTTTCCCAAAAATCATAGAGTATATGGTTATGTAAAAAGATACGTATAACATGAAACATATGTTTCATTTTTCTAGATAAAATATTAATTTAAGGAGTAAAAATATATATTTCAAAAAAATATTGTGATTTGTTTTTAAAAATTCTTCCATCTTATATTATATTTTCTATTAAAACTCTTTTTGGTATTTTATTTTACATAAATTATATTTTTTCAAAATTTATTTTTCAATTACTTTTATATTATAATAAATTTAGATTTTATTATAATAATACAATTTATTAATGGAATTTAAAATTCAATAATAATTTTTTCATACTCATAAATATTAAGACAAAAAAATTATAAAAATTGGGATTTTCTTTACTCGCACAAATAAATATATTATTCTTTAATCACATAATAATTTTATCTATTAAAATTGTTTTAATATTTGGATTGATTATTTAATGTGTATTTTAATAGAAAAATATTATTTTTTCATTAAATTTAAACTAAATAGTTTAATTTTTTTACCATTATAAATAACTATAATGTTAAATTTTCAAGACTAGAGGACTGAAAAAAATGAAGAAATTTTCGAAAAATAAATGGTTGAAGGATTATTGACCTTATATAATTCCCCCTCCATTATTTTAAATTTTAGTGTCATCAATTAATGTAAAACAGGTCCTCTCGTTATATTAATTGAAAATATTTACAATGAGTACATTTTCATAACTTTAAAAAATGACCCACCAATATCCTATCAAGACCATTCCAAGAATATTATTTTATTAGAAACTGTACACTATTCCAATACCCTATAATCCCATTTAAATTATTTTTTTCTAAAACCACTATTTATAATAATTTTTTCAAGGGAAATCCAAATCCAAATCATGATTATTTTTTTCTAGACATTGTTTAATTTATTGATTACCTTAACAACAGTAATTTATTAATTTTAGTAATATTATATCCATTATTTATGAATTTTATTATTCTATATGAATAACTAGTATCAGAATTTTCCATTTTTCATAATGAAAAAACAATTATTCATTCATTATAAATTACACATTATACATGAAGAGAACACATCTATTCTATTCACCCCTACCTCCCCTCATAGATATAAAAGTGATATTGATGAATAAATTTGTTTTATATATTATAATATTTTTAATTATTAAGAGATGCATTAGAGTCTACCTTGTGTCCCTCTCAGTTTTTTGGGAAATGGAAATATTAATTGCGTTTTATATAGAATACCACCTCTATAATGTAATGTAGCCCATTTTTTATCTAATGTATTTCTTATTTATTAATTTTTCTTGAACTATTATTCAAAATATTAAAAATATCCAGGTAATTTCATTATTCTACTATAATAATTATATTATTTTAAAATAATCTACATTTTTAGTCATAATAATCTATTAATTATGATATTGTTATTTTGTGTATGCCTAACTATGAAACTGATTATTCTCTAATATTATATAATGGAATAATTTTAGAACACAATTGTTGATGATAAATGGTATAAATATGTAAATAATGATTTTTTGGGTTATATAATGGTATCATAAGTAATAATCTCATCAATTAAGAAGAAAATCCAGTTTCTTAAAAATCATTGAAGCATACCTAATGCTAAATTTATCTTTATTGATAATAACTAAACATATCATTGAATTAAATTTTAAAATTAAAAATAATTATAAAAATATTAATTATATTACAATAAATAATTTATTTTGATTAAATATTTTTTAAGAATTTTAAAAAACCCCATAATTATTATAAAAGTTCAAAATGTTATTAGGAACTCAAAAATGATATAGAAAATAGATATTTACCTACTAATTTTCATCTAGTAAATAATTATAATTGATTTTTCAAAATGGGTATAGTGATCAATATGGTTCTCATATTTTTTATTAGGACAATAATTTTTTTCACAGTATGTAAGATCTCATTCAACTATGAAGGAATTAATTATAAGGGTTTTGTTTCCTTATTTTCAACTCTATTGGAAATATCTGATATCAAGCCCCCTCATTTAATTTTTACGGTTAATTAACTTCCCTATTTATTTCAAAAAAAATATTTCCATTTAATTGGATTATAATTTATATTTCATGATCTTCCTTGAAAAAACATTTTGATTCATAAGTTACCATTACTGCAAGGATATTTGATAACTCAACTATATTCTTCGTAAAAAAATGATTTCTCTATAAAAGTATTATTCCATGATTATTTATTCCACATTTATTTTCTATTTCAGTAAAATTTATCTACATAGCTAGTAAAAAATTATTTATAAATGGAATTTATTTACCTTGATGAATTGTTATTTCAAAAATAATATCATTATTTTGAATTATTCAAATTTAATTTATTCTTAATGTTTCTTAAATTTGAGTGCTTTCCCTTTCCATCTATTTTAGACATTATATTTGAATACATAATTATGTTTTATAACATGATACAATAATATTTAACTTATTCTCTTTTCAAATTTATTTTCATATTAATATTTATTTTATATAGTTTTTCAATAATGATATTTTATTTTATTCAAAAATGGTTTCATTCATTTTAAATAAAATGTTTTACCTTCCACCGAAAATTTCATTTGATAATATTTACATCATTATAATGGAATGTTGTATAAGTATATTTTTTTTAAATAAATTAAATGTTCTCCAATGATTTCAATTTACTATTTTAATAATAATATTTTAAATGGTTGGTAATATTTTCATAATTTGATATTATTAAAAAGGTATTTTGATATATCCTTTTATGTTTCTTTCCTTATAAGAACATAAATATACCACCATTGATATTTAATATGAACCATAATCTCCAAATTTTCATGGATTCAAAATGAAATTATATTTTTCATTATTTTATAAATTATTTAATTTATAATTTTTCTAAAATATCAAGGATATTTCATATTCTGAATCTTATTTTTCTAAAACTTCAAAAAAAATCAACTAATTCATTACCTTATGATATAACTTATTAAAAAATAAAGAATAATCATAAAATTTCACAATCCAAATTATTATTTATTTAATTTTTAATACTTAATATTATTTTCTATTAGTGAAAAGTATCTTCACATTATTTTTCTTCCATAACCATCCCCTATGAATAGTATTCTCTTTTTCTTAATGTATTTACATTAGGAATGCTCTATATTTTATTCCCTTGAATGAAGAGTGTTAACATTAAAACCATAAAAAAAATTATTGGGAAAATAATTGAGTAATACATTTTACAATTATACATTGGATGTAAATACTAATACATTATTATCATATTAGAAAAAAATTTAACTAAAATGTTATATAATATCACTTCATAGAATTTAATTTCTCATAGCTTTGTAATGAAACTATTATTAGTTGAATTATGAATGATTTTATTATGTGAATCAATGTTAAATGGATAAGGAACACATTTTACATCAACATGTTCTTTATAATGTAATTAATTAAACCTATTTCCATCAATATATGTTTTTTTATGTGATGACTGAAACACATTTACTTTACATTTGTTATTTACAATACGATGCCTGAATGATATCATTTCAAGGACATATGTATAAAATAATTACTGGTGGGGTATTCATTTTCAATTCAATGCATTGGATAATTTTTTTATCTCATGAGATAAAGTATTATGGGAACACTTTTCTTGCTTCTCTATCAGGCTATAGACTAAGAGGCTCTTGAATAAAATGTTCTCTAATGAAATTACAGAACTATATTTGAAATATAATATACATTATTATTATATGATCTAATGGTGTGTCTTAAGAAAATATTTCCCATATACTAATTTTTCCCCATTTCTAATGTATCATTATGATAATCCATCATTATACATTTTCATTATATAAGTATTCACACCATTTTGATTCATTACAGTTTCCTTGTGATACGGTAATGATATTTTCACTCATTGTTATAATGTAACCTTATTATTCCTTTATACTCATCATATGGAAACATATTATATTTTTTATTTCCTATTTTTCTATTACAAAGCATTATATCCCACCCCATTGTTATATTTCCATTTTCACATGATATAAGTAAGATTATAAATAATAAGGATCTTATAAATGAGGGTATTATAGTTCAATAATGGATAAATTTTCACTTGATTTGTAAAATATAAATCATATATTACTAATCCTCAAGGATATTAAGCCATCATTTTCTTTAGTTTTTGTGATATTATTATGAGATTTAATTATAATGTGATTTTTTTTCATGTTTGGAATGGATCATATAATATGGTGTAAATATTCATTTGATAAACAACTTTTTTAAGAACCAAAGCAAGAAGTGAGGGTCTAGGGCCCCTTAGTTGGTTTAATTTTCTTTACTTATTTATATGTTTAGATTAGTTAATTTGAGATAATATTTTAATTGATATTTAGTGTCAATTACATGGGAATTTCAAAGGTATATGTTTATATATCATATAACATCTTAAATTTTTTAAAAGTATATATTTTGTGTTTTTATTAGAAATTAATTCTTTATTTTCATTATACTAGTGGATTCAAGATATATCACCAATGTACCAAAAAATAATTAACCTAAAATGGTTCTATTTGGTAATAACTCAATTGTCACATGATACACAAAAATGAATCCTAACTACAAACTCTTTTTGACGCTAATTAGGGATATGTGTCAGTCCATTCATGTTTCACGATGAATCGCTATAAAGGTTATCAAAATCAATAGGTCATAAAACCTAATAGTGAATTAGTATGGATAACAAGAAAAAGAACATACATAATTTATATTAATTAATATTTTGTTTTTTTTTGATAAATGGAATATAAAACATTTTCATATATTATTTAAATGATTTTTCAAATATTATTATATAAATTATCATGATATTTTTTATATGGTTATTTAGGGTATGAGGCTAAGAAGTAAAATATAACCCAAGATAAAATAATATTGAATTAATTAAATGTATCGAAGTGTGAAATTGGGGTTTTAAAAGGGATGAAATATTATTGTTGATTTTTCATATTCAAATGATCACATACATTGATTTTATTGAAAACATTTTCAGGATTAGTATTTGGTTAATACATTACAATAGAATTTATGATTATAAATATATAAATCTAGAGATAAATATATTTTATAATTGAAAAATAGAGAAAACATAAATGGTAGGTAATCATAGTATATGATAATTATGATGGAAAAGTTGGTTTTCCGAGAACAAAAATATTTTTGGGCTATATATCACATTACAAATAAAAGATCAACATAATTTTCCATACAAATTAGTAAGTTATATTTATCGATAATATTAAAATATTTTAAACATTTTATAATGATTATTTGAAATATACATGTATTTTTATTCAGTTGTTTTGTTTCAATTTTTGGAAAAACATATATTATTTAATATCAATAAACAAGATATAAACTATGAAGATAATGATAAATTATGGCGAATAACAAAAAGAGAACATAAGAGTGAGGTATGGATATCTATTTGGTTTGATATATACTTAATGTTTTGTTAATATAATGTATATTTAATTCAATAAAAGTTAGTTTGTTAATATTAATATCCATAAAATTGTTTATTTTTTAAGAAATGATTTATATATTATTATTTTATTTACTATTAAGTCATTTTTTAAAATATGATATATATTGATTAAAGTGTGAATGTATAAATATATTGGTTAATATATTTGGGGGTTAAATAAAGGGTTTTGGTTCAATAATATATGATTTCATTGTGGTTTACAATGTCATATAATCAAATATTCTTGGGAATGGTATCTTAGTAAGAATAAATTATTATGTAATTTTCATACAAGGGTATATGATAATATGATTTATTAATTTTTGTGTGGAAGGATATGTAACCTAATTTATCCTAGGTTAGTAAGAATGATTTTGTAATTGTATTTATACGGCAAATGAAAAATATTTCATAAATTATAATTCCAATATTAATCATTGATTACTAATTAAAATTGAGAGGACATAATTTATTTAATGGGTGTAGAATGTAATGGCCTATGATTTGAGAATGATTAGATTAATAAAATATTCAATAAATTATATAATATGAATCATGAAAATAATATAACAAAATATATTATTGAAGAAAACATATTGAAATTATATGAAGAACATAATCATTTTTATAAAAAAAATTATAATCAGTTAAAATAATTATATACTATTATTTATCATTGATTAATATTTCAAAAAACGATTCTATTAGGAATACCTTTTAATAAAAATGAAGTATATTTTACATTAATAAATAAATATTATCGTAGTTAAAACATTATTATAATGCTTAATTTTTAGATTTACAATCATATATATCAATATTTAAATATATAAATATTTATTTGAAATAATATTAAGCACACTTGAAGTTTGAAAAGTTAAATTACAATAAATCTATTTTCCACGTAAATTTTTATTTTCCATGAAATTAGTAAAAATAAATTTTTATTAAAATTAAAATTAAAAAAAATTATTAAATATAGAATTTGAAATTTTGTCTATAGTTCATTTCTTAATTTCCTCTCAAATATTTTTTTAAAAGCTAAAAATTAGTTTTTTACAAAACAAATAGTGTTTAAAACATCATTAAATAAAATATATAACATAAAAATGTATAAAATATTTTAAGGGATAGAATATAAATATTTTTATTACACTATGTATATAAAAACAAATTATAATTATATAAATCCAATTAAAAAAAAGTAATATATTTCATCAAACTATTTTCTACATGACCTTTTGTTAGAATATAATGTTTATAAATAATTATTTGTTTTCTATAAAATAAACATAACTATATTTTTTTATTCAATTTATATCATGATAATCAATGAAACAAAAAAATTTATCCAAAAAATAAATTATATAATTAAAAATGCAATTTTTTTTAAAAAATATGTTTTTATTCTTTACTATTCTAATTATAAAATAATTTTCTCTTATGGACAAAATCTATAAATAATAAAAATATTTCATATTTTGAATCCATGTGTCATAATAACTTATAGATATTCATTTTATTTTTATTCACTAATTTACATAAGTTAAAATTATTTTCTCTGATAAAAACCAAAACTCTAAATAAATAAAAATGTAAGTGTAATGAACATAAAAAAATGTTCATAACTTGTGTGGAAATTTATGTTTGTGATTTTATTGACAATATATCTTCCCAAAATCAATTATTATAAATTTTTAAGTCGTATTTAAATGTTAAAAATGTGATCCCCCAATATTTAGATGAAATATTTAGAAAAAAATATCATTTTTAGTAATTAAAAATGGAAACTTCCATGAACCCATCATTACAAATCCAAAATTATAGTTTACTCTTACAAATATTCCATAATTAACTCTCATAGAATCCATTCTCTTCACTTTAGGCTCTTTTTTCAAAATATTTTCATAATGCCTATATTTTTTATTATTCACCCAATGTAATTTATAGGCGCTCGAGAAGAGTACTTTTTTTACATCATTTATTTTCGTTATGATGTTATGAAATAAAATTTCATTATTATTTATAATAACATCATAATAAGTTTCTATTAATATTTTTATTATATATATGGGATAACTATTAACCATATTTCCATTATTAAATTAAGATAAATGAAATAAGTATTCTTTTATTATAATGTCTTCCACTTACTTGAAGAGAAAACTTTTCTTTTTCACCTCCACAAATCATAGCTCATCATAAATGTCATATATCAGAATAAATAAAAAAAAATATAATACAATTATGACTATGAATATTCAAAATATTGTCCACCATAGTTCCATATCATTAATAGAGATATTAAAACTTCAATTGACCACTATGCAGACTACCACCTCTATGATTTAACATATCCCATTACCCATCTACAATTTTATTATTTTTAAACTATAATCAAATATAATTCACCACTATAAATGTGTCCAATTAATATCATTATTTATATTTATTTATCATATTACTCTAAATGAACCACCAACCAAAATTATTCTATAAAATAGTATCACTTATCACAATGAAAACATTATTATTTCTGATATATGAAACAAATAATTAAATAATAATATATTTGGTTTTATAATTGTAAAAATATTATTATGATCATCAATTAAAATACTAGTTATTTCTTTTTGAAAATAAATGAATAATTATAATTAATAAATCATTATTAAGGAACATAAAAAAACACATTTAAAGGGATATTATAAAATTATAAACAATTAAAAATCCTCAACTCCAAAACAATGTATTCGTTAGTAATGAAATATATTAGGATGAAAACAAATAAAACCCCCAATATATTGAAACTAACTCAAAATTATCATGATTACATGCATAAAATATGAATAATAGATAATGATAACTAATAAACATGAATTGGATATTTTTTGATGAAATTAAAAAAATGTTGTAGTTATTAATATTATTCTGAAATAATTAACTTAATGAGTAATTTTTTTATACATCATGTTAGATTCCAACCAATTACGCTGTAATATATGGTAAGGTATTATTTTTTAATTTTAAACTCATTTATATTATTTCATATCAAACTACATCATTTCGTCAATATGGTGTATCTAATGAAATATTACTTTTAGGTATGAAAAAATATTCAATTTTAGAAGAATTTAAAGTCTAATTCATGCTCTTCCTCTCAATATTTGTTAATTATTTCAAAGCTAGGAACCTGAGGGTTTTTAATAACTAAACTCCCTCCATTGAATTGAATTTTTTTTAATAAAATTTTATCCTCTAATATTCATTCAATCTACCTTATGATTCTATTTCATTTTAATTATCATCATATATAGGGTAAAATTAATTTAAAATAAAATTATTTTTTTTGGTGAATTTCTTTGTCAATTTTAATATCATTTTTTGTAATTATTTAATTATCTCTAGTGATTTTTTCTTCTACTTGTCTACATTTTATCATCCCTAAAATTTCATCATTAATATTTTTAATCCTAATAATGTAATATCTCACCTTCCCATTATTATTTCATACTCTACTTTTCAAAGCATGTTTCTAATACAATTTTCATGATGTGGGCTTTCAATAATCATATTTTAAAATATTTTTAAGACATTATATCTTTTAAAATAAATTTTCTTACATACAACACACATTTCCATTAATTGAATTTATATAAATTCAGATTCATTTTATTAATACTTATTTATAAAAATAATTAAACAATTTAAATATATATCACATCATATTTTTGGAAATATCATATGAATGTTATAGTAACATTATGTTTTTTCTATAACGAAAAAAACCTATTCTAAAATATTTTTTTAGTTTCTTAGATTTTTTAACACATCATTGGTAATCCATTTTAGTTTTATATTATACATCCTCTGTATGTTTTTTGGGGTTCTAAAAAATTTTAATTTTATACTTCTGTAATGAAATATTTCATTAAAAATTCTTTCAAAATACTAATAGTATTTCTTATTTAAAATGTGCTTCTTCTAAAACTCATAAAAATATGTTTTCATTTATTTTAATGTTCTTTGATATATCTGAAGATTCAATATGGACACAAATCAAATTATTCAATCCAAATTTCTCCTCAGAATGGATTCTACAATTTTTCTTTTCAAATAAATGGTACATCGTAGCCTTTGCCTGACCTAATAATCCACCGTGAATACGTATAACATTTCATCTATTTCCCTTTATTTAATAATATGATATAGTTATTTTTTTAATTAATGTTAGTTCAATTAGTTTTCATGCATCGACTGAGTAGGGAAATAATTTTCATATCCAAATAATCCTTATCAATATTATGTAAATATAATTTTATTTTTTATCATCATTTAAGATTATTTAACTTTAATGTTATTGAATATATTTGGATACCAATAGAATTTCCATATTTTTATTCCATATTATTTTTAATAGAATTTTAAAGGATTTCCCTATGTGATTTTATTTTATAGGTTCATTAAAACCATTTTCATTCTACAAGTTCTTTATAATGTGATTCATAAAAACCATTACCTTTTTTATGGGTTCATAGTTATGTCTTGAGTGAATCCTGCTTACCTACAATGGGATATGTATAATTTGATGAATTATTGATTTAATATACCTCAATTATTTTTTGAGAAATGACTCTTTCAGTTCAATATATCTACACATATAATTGTTCAAAAATTATATATCCAATTAGATAAATAATTTATAATAATGTTTTGGTTTCTCATTAGTATAGGAAATGATGGTGTGAATCTATAATTTAATGTTCCTTATAAAAATTTATGTTCAATATTTTTTGATGTTATTCATTATTATATTATTATATTGTTTTGTGACTCAAAAATGTAATGTTACCCTATAATTTTCCCCATTTCATAGTTATCTAGATTATATGCTATCAAGGATCTCCTTTATTAGCTACTTCTTTCAAACACTATTGATTCATGTCTTCTTTTTCAAATTCCATTAAATAAAACATATCCTAAATTGTGTATTATTTATTTATGTATCCTTATTATACCTATTTGATCATATTTTTCTCCCTTGTGACATTTTATTATTATCAACCATGTTTAGTATAACTTGAAGACTAAGCTAAGACTTCTATTATAAATTCATTTAACCATTCTATAAAAGAGTTTGTACTCAATGAGATGACTACAAGTGCATCTAGAGTAGTTTTATTTTAGATATATGATCCAATATTTAGTAATATATTTTTCCTATGTGACTAGTCCTAAAAGACACAAAACAAAATGTTTACCAAATTTATTTGATATTATAATGATGTATAATACTTACATGAAGTTAACATAATATTTCCCTAGATAAAATCACTTTCTAGAAATATTATTTGTTAAAAGAATGTATTTTTATCACCAGGAACTAGAGTGAAAGTATTTCATGAATCACATTCACTTGTTTTTTATTTTATTTATCCAATATTGATGGTTGACCCATAAATTAAAAGTCAATTGAATTTTAATCTAGGAGTAAATATTATTATATGATAAATATCCCTTTTTTCATGGTATAATAGAACTATAAAGAGTATTAGGAATATTATTATGAGGTTAAATATGTTATCAACATTTGATGATTCAATGATTTTATTAGAAAAAAAACAATTATAAATATATTTAAAACTTGTTATTATAGGTTGTATTGAATGTTATCATGTCTAGTGGGATTCTAACTGATATCTCTAGTTTTTTTCACTCAATGGGAAAAAATGTTTTGTTCTTGGAATTATGTATTTATCTTATTTTTCAATCAATACACTGATATTTATAATGAATCACTGATCTGGGAAAATTAAAATGGGTGAAATTTATTTTAATCCCCATTATATTACATTAGATAAATTTATTTATGGTTTTTATAAAACTAAAATATATTATTTATCCTTTTGATTAATTTTTGTGAACTTTTAACCACGATTAAATTTTTCAAATATGTAGTATTTATTATTTATTTATGTATTTTCACATAATTAAAAATCAGAATCTGTGTATAGTGAGATAGTGTTTAATAATAATAAATTTTAAAATAATTATTTATTTTTTGATGTTTTTCATAGGATTGTAGGTTTAATTTTAGGGTTCAGGGCTTTCAAAAAAATTATGTAATATATATATATATATATATATATAATTTCATCTTCATAATCATATATTCTCTCATAAGTTTTTTCTTAAATAAAACTTTAGACAATGTAGTATTGTCTGTAATGGGGGTATTTTATGAGGAGATTCTTTATTTTCATAGTAAATCATTTTACCCTATCACAAAAAATACAAATCCATTAATTAAATAAAATTCATTTATTATTTTGATTATAGTTCATAATGATGAGGATGTGTAATTTCTATAGGAAATATAAAATTGTGTTCCATATTTGGTTGATGTGTATATCATATATATCTTTTTTATACATTAATAATATTTTTATTTTGGTATCCCAAATGCATAAAGTGAATTTTTGATTCATTTTAATATGGGGACATTAATTTTAGGAAATTATGAGGATTTTTGTGTTATTAACACCATAATTTACCTAATTATTTCTCTCTAACCATTTCATAATTAGGATTAAAATAACTAAATCTCTATGGATAGAATTTTAGGATATAAAAAATCACTATTTATTCTCCTTATACAAAAGATGATCTTCCTGTATTCATTCACAATAGTTGAAATAATGACGATCGATGAACATGATGTGATCATGAAGGATTAGTAATATTATATATAGGTGGTTTTTCCTATTTAATATTTTCTACAATGATATTTTCATATTTTAATTACCTTTTTCTTTCAAATAACTAATTTAAAAGAGTGATGGTTTAAAAATTAATAAATATCATTAATGTATTAAAATATAATTCATTACCAAAAATTTTATTATAATTTTGTAATTAAATACCTTCATCAAAAAAATTATACATATAAATAAGTGACATTTAATTTATTATATTTCCATTAATAATTAGTTTTTAATGAAATCAAAGAGAAATATTATTGATTAAAAAATATTCCATAATAATTTTCCCATGACGGACATGCTTATTCCTACTAAAAAAATAAGATTATAATATATATATATATAATTTTATTTAAATTATTTTTTCTATCAATAATATAATAATTAAAGGAAATTATAATTTTCCCTATCAACAATAATATGAGGCTCTCATTATATATGGATTTTTAAATCTTAATTTTTCTTATGTTTCAAAAGATATCAAATATTTTTAAAGAATTTTATTTTTTATTTAAAAGGAAGAGACAAATAATTTTCATTGATTATTTTTCCCATTTAAAATAGTGATTAATTTCATTAAATACATTTTTCATTAAAATGGTGATCATGGAATTAATGCTTAAATTTTTAACATTTAATTTTGTTTTAAGATAACTAATTTCTATATTTTTATAGTATTATTTGTTTATAGAAAAAATTATGTAAAACAATAATTATTATCAATAGTATTATAAGTTTTTAATTATTTTTTTATGGAATGTATAATTATTTTAGTAATAAAAACTCAAGAATAAACAATTTATCATAAATAGGAATTTATAATTTTGCCTCACCATAATGTACTTCTTAATACCAAAATATGTGGCCATCCATGATTTCTCTTTTATTCCTCATTCCCCAGCTTGATGAATTATTTTCATACATTGTTTATGTTGAGTTATAAAATTTTTCTATGTTGTCGAAATGGTGGAGGACAACTGGATCACATGTTAAAGAATATGATTGTGATGACATAGTGGTTTTTAGAGTTTTATTTTTGATTAAAAAATAACTATTAAAAAATGATTATGGTTTCATATTAATCACCTTGGTGGGATAAAATAATGATTTTGTAGGAGAAGAATTTTTTTTATAGTAAAGGAATTTATGAATTTAAATGTTATATTAGATGTCCTTCCATGAAAATCATTGTGGAAAAAATTTCTCAATTGAATATAATTGTATCCCAACATACAATAAGTTATGTCTCTAGAAATACAACCAAAATGTATTGAATTTTACCCATTATGACCCCTCTAGAAATATGATCCTTAGAAATATAAGATCCCAGATTTTCATAAGTAATGTTTTTTATGTTATGGTTTGGATCTCTCTTTTTGGGATAAATAAATGTTTACCAAAGTGCATGTGATGGTTCAAGGGGTACCTAGGGGGCTCGAGGGGTGAAGATAAGGGAAATCCGGCCAAGTAGTGAAAGGCACAAAGTCTGGACACGATTAGGGGAGACCATTTTGGTAAACCTTGCAGACCAGCCATCCTCAGATAATAGCCTTCGCACTGTCTGAGCACGGTTATGGAAAACCATGTGGGATCCCAAGAAACCATGTGCAATTGGTGTTTCTGAATAGTAGCTTCCACATAGTTTGCGTGTTGTTTGGAAAACCATGCGGGTAATCCGTGCATCCCATAAAAGTTGGAATTTTTTTCAAAATTACCATCCCAAGATTTAGAACCCGAACTCGGTATTTTCCTCCATTCCTCCCCTCTCAACCCTAATGATGAACTAGGATAACCCAAGATTCCAAGATGCATTTTTCCTTCAATTCTAGGCCTTTTTGGACACCGTTGGTTGCGGATCGAAGCTCCGGGTAAGGTTAATCATCTCCTCTCCTCTCTTCATCGGATTAGGACTTGTTGTTTCTCCCATCTTCATCCAAATCTCTAAACCCCTTTGTTTTTTTGGTGGAACCAAGTTTGGGGTTTCAAAGGGTACATGAATCTGGATCTGACACCACGGTTAAGAGTGCATTCCTCATCCGATTTGAGATAGGTGGTCAATAAGTTATATCCCTTGAGTTTTATAAATATGAGTTCATGAACTGTATGGTTATTAACCTAATGTGATTATTTCATTGTGACATTATTCTAATATGATGTTTAGGAAGTATAACCATCCAAATGGAACACTCATGATCCCCACAGGATGCATGGAGGATGATGTGACCTATGTTAGGGCCTCCCATTGGGTGTGGCCACCTTTCGGGACATAGAGTTTAGCTATGTAAATTTAGGTTTGTTGTGTGAGATCATAGTGCCCAAAGTGAATATATTATTAATCTTGAAGGATGTGAATGAGAGTCCTAGTAACCCACATGGGTTGCACAGTGACCTATGTGGGTGTTGGTGGGAATATGAAGGGGTTATGTGATATAACGGGAAAAGATAAGGGGTTAGCATTATACATGATTATGCTTAGTGAGATAATCATGGGAAATGAAAATTGGGGATGAATTGTAGAATGGGTTAATACATGAGAATTAGGTGGTGTACCTAAATGATTTAATATAATGAAGGGATTGTGTTATGTGATATGAGAATTGTGTTTGAAATTCATAAGTGGGTAAATGCTTTTCAAAATGATAAATGGGCTAAATGGGTTAATGAATGGCTAATGATGAATTTGACTAAGGAAAAGGGGTTTTTGAGGACATCTAATTGGTTAAGTCATGGAAATAGGAATTTTATCTAGATGTATATGAATTGTAATTAGAAATTGTGTTAATGGGTTATTACGTGGAAATTGGTAAAGACCATAGTGGAATGGATTATGCGCCTGGTAATGGAGCCTAGTGATTTAGGCTTAAAAAATTATTCCTATTGAGATAGTCACACTGAATGAATGCTTAGTGAGATAATCATAAAAAAATGGGAATTAGGATAAATGGATAAATGATGTGAAATGTGGTAAATGTTTAAATAGGTTGTGGCATAATATTAATCCCC
Source organism: Viscum album (assembly GCA_963277665.1). Classification (NCBI taxonomy): domain Eukaryota; kingdom Viridiplantae; phylum Streptophyta; class Magnoliopsida; order Santalales; family Viscaceae; genus Viscum; species Viscum album. Next base: position 447,916,917 of record OY728146.1, on the reverse strand, counting down.
ATGTTGTTTGTTATGAATTGTGAATGTTGATTCCCAATAGAATTGGTTATGTTATGTTGTGTTATGTATTGGGATATTCAATGTCATTGAATATACATGGATGTGTTTTGGTATGGTAGTGGTGATCTGATAAATAAGCATGTTCTAATGGCTTGGTAGTGTGGGTATTGACCGAGGTTCTATGCGCACTGGCCGAGTTGGACTGATGCTCTAAACTCCACCCCTAATGCACGAGTTAGGGATGAGGACTGATGCTCTATTCCCCTAAAAGTTTAAATCCACCCGGACTGAGGCTCTGAGTTGAGGTTATTGTATTGACATCATTCCACATGGGTTCAGGCTCCGAGGTGAGGTTATGGTATTGACATCATTTCACCCGGACTGAGGCTCCAAGGTGAGGTTTTTGTATTGATATCATTCCACCCGGTCTGAGGCTTCGAGGTTAGGAAAATGTGTTGATGTGAAATGTAGATCTCTAGTGAGATTGGTAGTTTCATTGATTTCTGTATACATTGAAAATGATTTCATTAAACCCTTTTATAGATGATATTTATGCCTAACCCATGGAACATGTGATCAATATGGATTATGTAATGAAGATGGTATATGAAATGGAATTGGGATGAATGCTAGTCATGAACTAAATGAACATTGTTAACAAATGGAATGAAAAAATTCCCTTGTTTACTTACCATTTTTTTGGTACATGAATGCACAATATGTTAGATTGGATATTTTTTAGACACTCCTGGTGGTGGCCTACTGAGTTTTGTACTCACACACTACTTGGGTCATTGTTGGGTACCCGAGCAGATCTCTTGGTTGCAGGTTGGTACAGGGGCAAAGGCCCCACTCCGAGATGATGTGTTGGGCTTGGGATGTATTTTGGGAAGGACCTGGACATGGAGTTGGGACACGTGTAGAGTTTTGTCCTTTTGTTTTATTTTGATATTTTTTCACTTTTCGCTACTAGTATGGAATGGCATGGTTGTATTTGATTTGTGGGTTTTAACCTATTTGGGAAATGCTTGGTTATGCTCATTTAATTAGAATTTCATATTGTTTCCATTATTTATATCATGTTATGTTGTGACTTACTCTGGTAAAGAGGGTATAGTCTCCCCACATGGTTCATTAGACCCTCTCTACTAGTTGGAAACCTCTGGCGTATGGGGATGCATGCTTGAGGTCATCTAACGACCCATCCCAGAGCACTGGTTTAGTGGATTCCGGGTCGAGGATGTTACAAAGTTGTATCGAATGAGTTATTTTCTCTTGTTACTATTTTTTAATGGTAGAAACGATATTAGGATGTGTCGGGACTTGGTAATGAGGTCGTTCTTGGGAGTAGCTAACCCATGTATGAGAGAAAACCCAAGTCACACTAGGTGGGAATTGATGTTCTTGATGTGTGTTGTTATAGTTGGATGATATTTCACCATTGGGTTATGAACATATTGTGTGGTTTAGATGATTTATGATATTTTTATAATGGATAGAATGGAATGAGCTTGTATATTCATGCATCATTTTAGGCACATAAAGATATAGGTGGCATGAATCATTACAGGCATACACACAGGATGGGTGTGCGGGGCATAGAGTATAGGGTGAATATTACCCCTTGATAAATCTGAAGAAAAGGATGCCTAATAATTGTAATGTAAGTGTGTGAATTAAAAAAATTCAACTAAGTAAATTTTATAATCGGGTTAAAATTTGGGGCAGTGATAAATTGTAAAGGTTTTTTTGGTGTCTAAAAGAAAAATGATGCATAATGGTGGTAAGTTTGATAATGATTTTTTCCTAATGAAAGGTTTAAATGTGTTAAAATTATGATTTTAACATGTTGTTAAAAGGGAAATATGTATAAGATTAAAGGATTGTGTTGTGAAAGAATAATTGGTTTGAAGATGTGTCAATAAAAGACTTGTGATTGAGTAAGATGGTTACCCCATGTAGACTATGACCATGGTCAGTATGGTAGGGGTGGTGTTCTAAGTGTGATGATGACCATTGGGAAAAATAATAAAGAATGTTTTGTTTAAGGATTGATCGCGTGGGATCTTTCCATCTGGGGTTAAATTTCGCCGGTAATTCTTCGAAGTGCCGAGTGAATGAAATTCTTTGAAAGTGAATGATTGAGTGAAATGGTGGGTAACCTTGGTGTTCTTGGTTATAACCTTTTACATGTGGGTTGTGGCAGGGAGAGTGCCCTAGTAGAGATTCTGGGCTTGGATTGTGAGGACTTTCCATTCATGCTATAGCCTAGGTGGTGTGTTTAGGGAGTTTGTATTGTTCAACCTTCATGGTGACCTACAAGAGAGGTCGTACAATTCTTCTAGTGTTTTTTTTATGTTCCACACCTATGGATGTTTTGTAATTTGAAAGTGGGACAGAGAGTACTGCTTGGTGCAGTTTTGTAACATAAAGATAAATTCGTTGGTTGATGGTCTAGTTTTGACTAGTTATTTCATAAGGGAACCCTAGTGTTTGTAATAAAAGGTAATGTTTTTTTTGAATGGTAGTATCGCTTAAAGGCCTAAATCACATGTTTGAGTGAGGATTAATGGAGGTCTAGATGTTGTTTTGAATAAAATATACAAGGGTGGATAAAGCGTGGTTATAAACTTTTGCTCGATGTTGACACCTGAGCATAGGGTGGTAATGTGGATAAACCTATGTGTATGAATGGTTTGGTTGTGGATGGATGGTTGAACCTGGTTGTAAATTACACCTGAGTGTTTATGGTTAAGTTTTGATGTGGCATGTTTGGCAGGGAAGCTTGAGATTCTTGGCAGGTCATGGTGTTCCAAATCTTGACATCAGAAACAGATAAATTGGTGGTGGTATTCTTCAACGAATTTGTATTGTACCTTAGCTAGTGACGAGCATGCCCAACATCTGTACATCATCCCTGGTATGTTGAGAATTATTGGATCTTTCCAAAATACATAGAGGTGTTTGGTTAGAAGAGGTACATCACGGGTCATACGCGTAATGAAATGATATGTGTGGAGTTTTATGATGGGATGTACACCCTCGATGTCTTAGGGTGGGGACCTTGGGATGGGTCGAATGTTTTCAAATTCCTTGGTTACTATTCATGGAGGCTGAGAATAGGAACTGTGGGACATTCAATTCCTTATTTGGGGAAAAAGGCTATATGGCCATGTCTAAATTTGGGGTTCAGTTTGTGATCAATTTTAAAATACAGTGGCTGGAATCCCTCATGGTGAGAAAAGGTAATTACACTCCAATGGTGGGGAGTGATAAATCAGACTTTTGTGTGGGAAAGAGAACATCGAGATGATGTAGTGGCACTGAGGTAGAAATGAGGAACCAGTGAGGTTCATGTCAGGTTCCTTGGAGAGTCATGTGGGACTTGAATGTAGTGAAAAATGAGCGAAGTGTTGGCTTGAGCACAAGTTGGTTCCAAGTGAATATTGTGATATCTGGACTGAGTCTTGGGAGGGTTTGGTTTGATATTTCAACAAGTTGTGGAAAGAGAAGATTGGTTCTTATAACTCCAACGTAGATTGGGGTTAGTCCTAGGTTAATCATCCTTGGGAGGTTTTAGGACGCAGTGAAGTTAGGTGTACCTTGTCCATGTGATTTGGTGTCATGCCAAGGGTGAATTTAATGACAGAATGGAGGGTAGTAATTATATGATAATTATGGAAATAACCTCAGTGGGTTCTTGGAATGATAATGATAGACTTCAAGTCAGTGATCTCCTTGGAAAGGTGATAAAGGGGTACCATACCATCATTGGATGGTGGATGTTCTAGGGAAATCCAGTCAAAGGTTGTCTGAACTGAGATGGTAAACTTGAATGGGTGAGGTGATAGTGAACACCTTTGGGCTTATGTTATAGAAGAAAGTGCCTTTGGAAGTAATTTTTTACCTGAGTGAGGTCAGTATGATATTAATCCTTGAATGGATAGGGTAGGTATATATTCTAAATAGATGTGATAGTACAACTAGATTCCAAGGTTGGGTAGTGCTTGGGCACTGTGTATAAGGCCCCAGCCTTAAACCTTACTTAATCTTGAGTTATTACAAGATTACACATTGAGGATCTTTTTAGGTTTAGAGTTTTAGAGAATTAGATCATGAAACTTGCATTACATTCCACATTTAGACAAAGTGGTTACATAAAAGACAGTATTCATTCTTCCCATCAACGGAAACATATTTAAAATAAAACATGGATTCTTTCTTGACACATCCTTGACATTATCATCACATCATGTACCCTTCCCTTGACCTGTGAAAAACATTTCAAAAACTTGGGATGAGCATAAAAAGCTCAGTAAGGGATATAAAAAATCTGGAAAGGAAACATGAGTTCATATATACATAAGAATGAAGTCATACTTTACCCATAAAACAAAGGAACTTTAACATACCTCATCAAACCATGAAGAAATCATAGAAATCATAAGACATAAAGGTAACATGAGGCATTCATAACATTCTTACGTAGGGAGTAACCCTCTTGGTTACGTTTGGAATACCCATCACAGTATATTCCCTAAATCTCTTCGGAGAAACCTTAACGTTTCACTCCTTCGCGTTACCCAATGCATTGGAGAGCTATATCGGGCTCACCCGCCCTTAGTTTATCACGGAACCACCCGTTTTCATAACAATGCCCAAGAAACATAACATAAACGTATCACATAAAACATGCATAAAGGAAACATAACATTTCCACATTTCAATCACAATATAACATTTTAGTATATTGAAATAATGAATCCATTCAAAAAGAAACCATTTCCAAAACCATTTAAAACATTTAATAAAGAGATTTTTGAATCAAAGTGTCCCATACCACCTTGAAGCTTAAAATTTTAAACCATTAATATCCATATAAATAAATCCTTAAAACCATTTTGAAAACATGGATATTAATAAGAACAAATAATTAAAACATTTAAAACGATATTTTGGTTAAAGGGGTTTTACCAAAATTAGAGACACTTGAATACAATAATTGAGGAATAACATTTAGTCAGAACTTTATAATATCATGAGAATAAATGGATTCATGATATAATACTCCAAAGGACAGTATATACACCATATAAGAGTGAATTGGTGCATAACAATAATGAACCCTCAATAGAAATGTCAAATGTGATGAATTCCATTATAAAGAAGGTATCCTTAAATTAAGGACAAATCAATCTCAAAAATATGTGTGACAAATATAAATACACCCAATATAAGTGGATATTAAGTGTAAAACAATAAAAGGTCATTCACACATATTCAATGGATGACATATTCAATGACTACATGTTGAACCCAAAGAAATCGAAATTGGGTTAAAAGTTCCCTTGACAGCCTAACTGCATCACATCAAAATGAGTTGATGAGAGATAAAAAGTGTATCTCATCACTTGGACATAAAATTTACATCAATAAGGATATGTGAGAACATATCCCAACATAACAATATGCAAATTAAAAGACCCAACAAAAGAAGTCTTTTAAAAAGAAGAGGGTGAAAGGTTCCCTTACCGACTTGGGTATCTTTCAAAACATACACCCCATGAAAGAAGGACAATAGATCATTGATGTAAATACTCATAAACGAAAGTATATTACACAAAGAATAGAATAATGGGAAGTACATACACCACTCAATGGAATTTGTGGCAAATGTAGCATAAATCTCACGGGAATAAAAGTGAGATGAAAAATCCCTTACGAAAACTCGGCAGCCTAACGGTGCCACATAAAACTTCCGAATATGGATTGATGAGATCAAATAGGTATCTCATCACATTACAATAAAATGTACAGAAAGAGGAATATAAAAGAACATCCCCCAACATTACAAAGATGAGCTTAAAAGAAGTGACATAAAGGAGAGTACTTAAAAAGAAAGAGGGAGGTTAGATCTCTTACGAAAGTTCGGCAGCCTAACGGCGCCACTCAAAACTTCCAAAATGGATTGATGAGAGAGAATAGAGTCTCTCATCACATGAACATAATAATTACAGTAAGTGTAATATAAAAGGTCATCCTAATAACAATAAATATGAGCTTTAAAAGGAATGACATAAAAGTGTGTACTTAAAAGAAAGAGAGGAGTAGGATCCCTTACCTCGGGTCCGACTTGACTCGATCGTTCTTTAATCTCCTAAATAATAAACTTGAGTTAATTTCTACTTCCTTAAGAACCTTTTTCAAGTTCATTATTCCTTTTATATCACTTATTACCATGTCATAAACATTTATGTAATCATTTAATTTAATAATAGTTGTTTTGCCGATACTTGGTTCTTAAGTCGAAAGTGGACTTCTTACAGTTAACTGTTGTTCGTGTGGCCAAATGTTTATTATATCCAGAATTTTATTCATGATGTAGATATCATATATGTCATATATATCCAGTACATGCACGCATTTATAACATTACATAATCATTTAGAGGTAAGAAATGAAATGCACCGTTCATGGAGACGGTAAGCCGTACGTACGCATGAACGCTACTTTCATTTCTATTTTGTATTTTATAGAATGGAATAATAATGATATAAAAGTATATTATAATTCCAGTATAATATCATATATAATATCATTAAATCCTTCCTTTATACATCCCACGTATGGCATTGACGAATCACATCACTTTGAGGGGGCGGTAGTCCGCACTTCCTAAAATGAAGATATCGCGTATACCCATAATGGATGCCATAAAGGTAAGACACAAATGAAAAATACAGAAGTATAAGTAAAACATAAACATATTATATATCATATATAAAAATAGTGACATCATAATGTCCACCTTTGAAGGTGTTAAATGAGTATTGAACAATCATCGTTTCGGGAGGCAGAATTTCGCCATCCACGGAAACCGTATGTTCTTTAACCATTTGATGTAGTTGTGTGAGAGTTTAGCTCGAATAAATCTTATAACAACATCCTAGTATATTCAAGATACTGGTGTTGTTACAAAATAAGTAAATAAAAAGAGTTTAGGGGGTTGGAGAAGCAAAATAAAACAAATGAACATGAGAGAATGAATTACCTTTAAAAGTATAACTCATTTTGATTTGAGCCTAAAGGCTTCCTTTGAATGGATTCTTCCCAAATGGAATTCTCTAAGATGAGGAGAGGGATGTGGAGAGAGTAAATGGGCAGGGGTTGGCCGAGCCAAAGGCTTGAGGAGTGTATGAAATGAGGTAGAGTTGGGGGCCTTTTATAAGAGGAGAGGAGGGGCACTTTTGGAAAGTAAGAAATATTACTTTATTTGAAAATGCGTTTCGGTTTTAAAAGGTCCCACATTGATATACTTCGTGTATAAGGTGATAAGGGTTCTAAATCCACCCATACAATAAGTTTTGGACATGTGTAGTTCATAGATTTTACATTATCTTTCCATTTTATTTAAATCGTCAAATAGTGATGTCATCGCTGCATCATTATTATGTCATAAATAATTTAATTTATTTAATGTCTAAAAATTATAAAAAAAATACTATTATGTAGTAAATATTTTTAGCTTTCCAATGACTATTTATAATCAAAAATATGACTTGTATAACCCCACTTAAAAATTGTTTTAGTAAAACATATCATGTTTGTGTCATTTTTACTTTTACGTTAAATAAAAAGTTATTTATGTCATTTTCCAACAAAAGGGTCTCCATGGGGTCCCCAAGTTTACCCATGGCTTGTCTTGGTCGGCCATTACACATCCAATGAGGTTAGGACATGTGTCAAGTTCATTTCATATTATTAAAACATTATATTTACCTTAAACTACACTAATTACCTCTAATCGCGATTAAAAACTTAATAAGTTACTATTCACCAAAAAATTATTTTATCTCATTGAACCACATTTTACTTCTTAATGACAACCATGTATTTCAGATTTTTGAAAATCAAAACACAATGATGGAAAATTTTCATTTAAACGGAAAATCAGTTTTTATAAGTACCACTTAGTGGTTTCACTATTCATCAAAATTTGAAGTTTTTCAGAAAAATCCCAAAAATTCACCCTAAGCTATATTTGATATTCTGAATTCAAAAATGAAGTCCGTTTTACAAAATTCAAAACATATAAGTCACATTAATTAATTTAATAATTAATTCCCGCTGTCATGACAAATAGCGTGTTTTTATGAAACAATAAGTATCAAAAGATTGACACTAGTTTAAATCTGATTTCAAAGTGAAATTAATTCAAACGACCACTATTGGATTTAATGGTAAAAATATTTTCTAATTTCACTTTAAAACAAATTCAAAATATAATCTAATCATATAAATAAATTAGATTAAAAAGTGGTTTTGAATTAAAATACAACATTTTACACTATTCATTAAAAAATGAACTTTATCGGAAAGATACCAAAAATTTACACAAAGTAAATTTTGATGTCTCGATTCTTAATAAGAGTTTTATTTGGTCCAAAATAATGTTTAAGAGTGAAAAAAACTATATTTAATGATGGTTCAACATCAAAAGGTGATAAGTGAACCTTTAGTGAAAACTAGGGCATATACGCCTAAAATTGAATTCTTTCCGTATTTTTATCCTCTATCATTTATTGGATAAATGTAAAAACATTTAAAAACATATATAATCATATTTTAGTTATTTCTATCCATTCCCGCCATTACAACGGCTACATGTTAACTACCATTTAAAATAATATTATTTTATTATTAGAGTGCAACGTAAGATTCCCAAGAACTCGTTGTTGCGTATTGGGTACGCCATCGAGCATTACATCCATTTTAAAGTAATATTAATATTTGATTCACAAATATGGATAAAAATAAAAATGTAATATTCTTTATTTACCTGGGGTGTTACACTGTGAGTGGCTACATGTGACATGATGGGGAAGTAATGTTGTGTTATAATGGTCCTCCATTGATGAATAATGTGCTAAGTAACTGGAAATGGTGGAGATAACAAAACCTGATAAATTTTTGGTTGATAACATGATCATTGTTTCAGGTTGGAAGGACTCGAGCGGTCACCGTTCGAGTGAGTTAGCCCAGGTAGAGAGCCTTGGCATGAGTTTAGTTAGTTAAGTACATGGTAGTGTTGAGTGGCATTTAGTGGTATGTTTTTGGAATTAAATCATTAATAAATTTTGTTGTATGGGTCATTTTTTTCCTCCGGGTTATATCGAGTTAGGTCACAATTAGTGTTGGGTGAACTAAAATTGATGCCACATGATTTGGGTCTGGATTTTTTTAAAGAATTGGGCCGATGAGGATTGGATTGGTTCCCCCATGATGAAGGGATGTTGTATGTTATGTTTCCTTGTGTTGGGAGTTATGTGATGTCACCTAAGTGTTCCCCATGATTTTCTCATGGTGAGAATAGTTGAAGTTGATAAATCCTTGAGGATTTTTAATCTCGTGTAGTGGTTGCAGTGAAGAAGCTTGTGGGGAGATTTTTCGCCCTTGGTCCATGTTTGTTGGCCTTGTGATGTGCAACAAGGGACATAGAACGTGGGAATGGATAGGAAGGTATTGTGGAATTATCCATTATTACAGAATTTAGTGATGCTCGGAAGATCGGCTCCAGGACATGCAGTTATAAGGTGGGGAGGTTGTAAGATCATATATTTTTTTAACGTATGTTTTGTTTATGTTATGGTTTGGGTCTCTATTTTTGGGATAAATAAGGGTTTCTCGAAGTTCATGTGAAGGCTAGAGGGTGCCCTGGGAGATTGGGGTATGAAGAGAAGGGAAATCAGGCCAAGCATTGAAGGGCGCATGGTCTGTGCATGGTTAGGGGATACCATGTGGGTAAACTGTGCAGACCATCCATCCTCAGAAAGTATCCTTCACTCGGTCTAAGCACAGTTAGGGAAAATAGTACTGAGTCCCTAGAAACCGTGGGAAATGGTTGTTTTCCGACATTAGCTTCTTCATGGTTTGCACATGGTTTGGATAATCTTTTGGGTAAACCCTGCGGCCCAAAAATATTGGAAAAATTTATAAAAATGCCATCTAGGGATTTAGAACCCCAACTTGGGATTTTCTTACATTCTTCCCCTCTCAACCCTAATGAAAAACTTGGAAGACCCAAGCTTACAAGAGGTTATTATCTTTTGATTATTATCTGTTTTGGACAATGTTGGTTGTGGATCGATGATCCATGATATTCTAATCCTCTCCACCCCTCTCTTCTTCGGATTATGGCTTGTGGTTTCTCTCATCTTCATCCTAATCTCTACACCCCCTTTTTTTGGTGGATCCTAGGTTGGGGTTTCAAGGGGTTCATGAATCCAGATTCAAGGCCATGATTAAGAGTACATTCATCATCGGATTCAAGGTAGGTGTTATACAAGTTATATTCCTTGAGTTTTATAAAGATTTTTGAATGAAGTGTATCATTCTTACCCTCTTGTGATGATTTCGTTCTGCAAATATTGTGATGTGATATTTAGGGAGTCTAAAAAATATAATGGAACGCTCATGATCCTTGAGTGTTGCATGGAGGATGATGTGACCTATGTTAGGGCCACCCATGGGGTGTTCGCATGTTTCCCATAAATCTAAGTAAATGGTGGGCCATTGTGTGAGAAGATGTAGCCCAAAGAGAATATATTATTAAGCTCGAAGGATGTGAATGGGAGTCCTAGTAACACACATGGGTTGGGAAGTAACCTATGTGGGAGTTGGTGGGCTTAAAAATAAGTTAAGTGAGATAAAGGGAATATCTAAGGGGTTTGAATTATACATGATTATGCTTAGTGAGATAAGCATGGGAAATGAAAATTGGGGTTGAATTGGGGAATGGGTTAACACGTGAGATTTAGGTGGTGTAACTAAATTATTAACTATAATGAAGGGGTTGTGTTATATGATATGAAAATTGTGTTTGAAATGCATAGGTAGGTAAATTCTTGTGAAATGATAAATGATGTAAATGGGTTAAAGAATGGCCAATGATGAATTTGGGAAAGACAAAGGGGTTGTTGAATACACCTAATTATTAAAGGCAAAGAAATTAGAATTTGGAGAGATGTATATGAATTGTATTTAGAAATTGTGTTAATAGGTTATTAGGTGTAAATGACTAAAGACCATAATGGAATGGATTATGAGCCTGGTAATGGAACCTAGTGAGTTAGGCTTAATGAATTATGTCTAGTGAGATAATCACAATGAATGAATGCTTAGTAAGATAAGTGTGATAAAAATGGAACTAGGATAAATGGTTAAATGATGTGGAATATGGTAAATGTGTAAATGGGTTGTGTAATAGAATTAATTCCCATGTTATTTGTTGTGAATGGTGATTATTGATTCCCAATGGAATTTTTTATGTTATGTTGTTTTATGTAATGTGATAACTAAGGGAATTGAATATACATGGTTGTTTTAGGGTATGGTTTTGGTTATTTGATAAGTAAGTATGTGAACATGTCATGGTAGTGTGGGGTATTGACTGAGGTTCTATGCCCTGGGACAAGTTTGAAAGATGCTCTAAAATCTATCCCAAATGAATGGGTTAGGGATGAGGGTTGATTATATATTCCCCTAATAGTTGTATTCCACCCTGAGTAAGGCTCTTAGGTGAGGTTATTGCATTGACATCATTACACTCGTAATGAGCCTCTCAGGTGAGGTTATTGTATTGATGTCATTCTTCTCAGACAGGGGCCTCAAGGTGAGGTTATTGTATTGATGTTATTCCACCTAGACTGAGGCTTCCAAGTGAGGAAAATGTGTTGATGTGATTTGCAGATCCCTAGTTAGATAGGAACATGCTTTGTTTTCTCTATACAAAGTAAATTATTCCCTTAGAACCTTTTGAAGATGAAATTTATGCCTAAACCATGGAACATGCTATCAATATGGATTTTGTAATGATAATTGTATAAGAAATGTAATTGGGAAGAATTATAGTCATTAACTAAATTAAGCATGTTAACTAATGGCAGCCGAATGACCCCTTGTTTACTTACCATTTACTTTGTACATTCATATACTATCTATTAGACTGGATATTTTGTAGACACTGTTGGTGGTGGCCTATTGAGTTTTGTACTTACACCCTGCTTGGGCTATCATTGGGTACCCGAGCTGATCTCTTGGTGGTGGGTTGGGACAATAAAAAAGGCCATACTCTGAGATGTTGGGTTGGTCTCGCGATGTATGTGGGGAAGGACCTAGACATGGAGTCTGGACCCGTGTGGAGTTTTGGACTTTTGTTTTATTTTGGTATTCTTCCAGTTTTCACTACTGCAATGGTATGGCATGGTTGTATTTGATTTTTAGTTTTTACCTGATTTGGGAAACACTTGGTTGTGTTCATTTAATTTGTATTTAATATTGTTTTTGTTATTTATATTTTGTTCTATCGTGAATTTAGTAAAGAGGGTCTAGTCTCCCAAAATGATTCATTAGACCCCCGCTGCTAGTCGGTGACTTGTTGTGTATGGGGAGGCGCGCTTGATGTCATGTGATGACCTGGCTCAGAGCACCAATTTAGTGGATTCCTAGTTGGGGATGTTACATGACACACTATATAAGAATTATTTTTCACCCATGATATTTTTAAAACTATAGGCCATTTTTTTATGGCTCATGCACTGCATATTAGAATATTGGGTGTCCCATCATATACCCCATTTATAGTCCAATCCTACATGAAAATACCAAAATTACATATATACCCCCATTATATATTTTTCAAAAAGATCTATGTTTGAATATTCATAGGTTTTTATTGAATGTATGTATATTTCATGTTTATTACACAATTCTAATTCCATAGAGACACTATATGTGATACCTACATGTAAAGGGTAATTAGAAAATATATAATGTCTTTTAAACAGAAAGAAAAAAATACATTAAATTGAATTATTTTTAAAAAGAAGAATTGATAATGAAAAATTTTATAATTATTATCAATTGAAAATGTGGAGAGTATGATTAAACATCTTATTTTGTATGGATATGAAATCATTTTACAACATTTAAAGAAACTTATTAAACACCAACATTATTAAAAATTTATCAAATTATTATTTTTAAAAGAGAAAATAAATTATTAAAATAGTATAAAATTTATTTTATCTTTATAAAAAGTAAGGATAACATTTGTGGGAACAAATATATAGAAATGGTTTAAAATCTACAATAATGGGAATGATATTTATTCTTACCAATGATGCACATTTATTTTGGAAAAAAATATAATACAATAAATAAATTTTGATAAAGAGAAGAAAATTAACCAAAAAATGAATTATGAATAAAATATAACATCATCATATGATATAATATATCATTCTTTAATAATTTAGTCATATAATAGTGATTGTGACCCGATGCTGATATTTGTGTTATGAAAAAACCACTTAATACCTCTCTAAATTTTGAATAGAAACCCTAGGAGTGGTAAAATTGTAAATAAAGAATTAAATATCATAAAATATAAAATATTTATGATAAATATAGAAAATGAATTAGAATTTAAAAAAATTAAAATGAAACATGGTTTTTAGTGTAAAAATTTATCTTGTGATTAAAATTTGAGACAAAGAAACTCTTATAAGTTGTGAAGTGAATGGATTGAAATAAGATTTAAGATAGATTAATATATAGAAATTTATATCTATTTACAAAGGATTCATTATTTTTAATTAATATTTTTTTGTATATAAAACCATCAAATACAAATATGTGTGAGTCATGGAATCTTACCTTATTGAATGTGAACATGAGGCAACAAATGCAACATTACTTTTATATATAGTTGATGACACTGAATCATCAAGTAATACATGAAATTTATAATATAATAACATATTTTGACACACATTTATAATCACTGTTATAATTTTTTATCAGAGTGCATTAATTTGTTTTAGGGTATTATGCCCCTTGTGTGTTGATAACATTAATTTTTTTACATGTGATTAATTGTTTTGATAACATTACCCATAATTAGATGAAAGTTTAAATATTTCCATATAATATGAGGTATTATAATGTCAAATTCATATTTATTTACATTTTTTTATTTAATTCCATATGATTTCGGGTTATATTATGTGAAAAATGAATTGATAACGGCTTATTTCCTAAATTTTTGAAAAAAATAACACATTAATTATTTGTCTAATACAAGATAAAATTTTTCCTAAACAATTTAATAATAATTATTTTCTTTATAGTTTATAATATTATAATTTTCATGTTCTCTTAGTCGGCTATAATTGAATTGTGATGCATTGTTCAAATAGGTGGTGAAACTGACCAAAACATTACCTCAATTTAATATGATTGTTGATTATGGTTAAGGATATGTTTCTTTGTACATTGTACCATTATATAGATAATAATTATATTATTTTTAAATTCTTATAATACTGATCTAGATTCTAATATTTTTATTTAGTGAATGAAATTATAATTAAAAAATAAAAAACATCGTGTCATGGAGGCAGTAATATGGACATATGCATGATTTGCATTCCCATTTTTCAATGTTTCTATATTGGTGAAGGATAAAATTAAATTTTCCTATTAAAATCATAATTATAAGAGACATATCATACTAATAATTAATTAACACTATTTATTCTGTCCATGAAAGGAGTTAATGAAAAAAATGATGATGCTTCATGGAAGTAGTAGTCCACGCAACATAGTAATACTATTTTTTTATGTGTAGATAAATTTGAATCAATAAGGATTTTAGAATTAATTTAATTATATATATATAAATAATAATTATACATAATTTATCATATTATTTGGGTGATAATTTATTTTGAAGAGTAAGATTAAGAATAAATGCTTAAGAAGAGATAACACTTTCCTTGGAGGCAAGATATTTCCCTTATTTGTTCCCCTAAAATTAAATGGATTAGGTTAACTATGAGTGACCAGGATATAATTTTTGTGGGAAATAGTTCATTAAATATTAAAACGGTATAGTTTCATGATATAATTAAAATTATAGGTGTAACATTGATTAGTGGTTTTTGTATCCTTTCATACTGTGTAAAGGGATTTATTGTCAAACACTAATCATATTTAAATAATTCCATGTAACTATTAAAATATAAATGGATCCAAATGCTCGAAATTATTAAATTTTAGTTTTTTAGCCCAATAAATTATGAACTATTTATTTCAACTAATTATTTAGGCATGTTATTTAGTATTTATAGTTATTTTGGAACATTTTAATTTTTAATTTTTTATTAGGTTGCTTTTATTTAAAATGTGTTATTTTATGTTTTATTGAACATATAAAATAACCCAGATATTAAATTTTTTGGATGTTATCAAACTAAATATAAAATCTATTTAATCCAATTCAATTCATAAATATTCATAAATTAACATTGAAATTGAAACAAAAAATTTATAGTGTGACTATTTTGTAGAAGAACGATATTTCTTCCATTATAGATTCATAATATTATTTATTTATGATTACCAATTAAATAGGTGTAAATATATTTAATAATGTGTTTATAAATCATCTTAGATTCATTATTAAATGGAATTCTACTTAAAATATTGGATATCAAATCCTTGATATTAATTAAATATAATGTTTATAATAATTTTTTATCCATTATCGTGTTAGTATGAATTAATCCTAACGACAATAATTATATAGCTAAAAATTTAATTTTACATATTTATATATAATAAACTTATTATATAAAGCATAAAAATCACATTTTCAAATTATTTTAATATGTTTATAGAAATTAATCATAATTTTAGCATGTTTCCTGTAAAAATATAATTTTTTTAATGTTTATTTTAGGGGAAGAGATTTATCATTAGAGTTGAGTTATAAATTTAATTGATTCTATATTATTTAAAATTATTATTCTTATTACTAGGGAATTTATTTAAAAATAATAGAAATCAAAAACATCATTTCATCATCTTATTATTGATTAGAAAAAACATTCCAAAAACAGTTTTCATTAAAATAATACACAAAATTTTAAAATGTTGAGCATGTGTTGAAAAAATTATAATATTATTTTAAAAAATATTATAATTTGGGATATTTATTATTAAAGGAAAAAAAATCCAAAAAATTTAATTTATTTATATGTTAAAATATTCTCATCAAATTGATTACAAGTTTTGGCATAATCAATATTTTTCTGAAAATTATTTATTTTAGAAATATGTCAAAAAAATATTCATAAGATAATTATGTTGTTAGTAATTAAATAGATAATTATACATAATCAAATATAGATATTAATATTTCGAAATTTATCTTTTTAAAAATAATTTATAATATAAAAAACTACTTTATTAGAAACAATTCATTCACTATTATATTGTATTAATTATTTACCTTTAAAAGGTAATAACAATTACCGGTTTACCATTATATTTTTTATTATAGATTTAAAATAATTTATTATTAATATTTTGTGGGTTTTTAAATTTTTTTTATCTTCTGAAACAATCTAAAATATATGTTCATCACATCTCCTACAAATATTTTATTGACTCTTTGTAATGGAACATCATATAACCTTGAAATCCACAAAACTTGTAACACCCCGAGCTTCCATGATACGCTTCTCATTCAATAATGCAATAGCTTGCATTGTACGCAACTTCGAGTTCTAACACACCGTGACTAATCAAAGTAGCCGTTATGAATAGTAATAACCACTTTTTAAATTTATATAAATTTTATATTTCAAAATGGACTTCATTTTTGTATTCCTAATCTTCAAATTAGCCTATGTTGAATTTTTGTCATTTTCTGAGAACTTCCAAATTTTTATGAATAGTGAAAAATACTTAAAACAAATTTTTTAATAAAAATAATTTATAGTGATAAGTTATACTATTGAGTGGTTTTAGAGTATAATTAGAATATATTTTTACAATTTTATCCAATGGTGTTCATTAGAATTAATTTAACATTGAAATTGGACATAAGCATTTGCCAATATTTTGATATAAATTGTTTCTTAAAAACACGCTATTTGTTGTGACAGCGGGAATTAATCATAAAATTAATTAATGCAACTTATATGTTTGGATTTTTTTAAAATAGACATCATTTTTGAATTCGGAATATCAATTATAGCTTAGGGTGAAATTTTGGCATTCTTCTGAAAAACTCCAATTTTTGATGAATAGTGAAACCACTAAGTGGTAGTTAAATAACTGATTTTTCGTTTAAATGAAATATTATCACTTATGTGATTTGATTTTCAGTAATCCGACATACATGGTTGTCATTATGAAGTAAAATTTGGTTCAATGGGATTAAAATAATTTTTTGGTGAATAGTAACTTTGAAGTTTTTAATCGCGATTAGAGGTAATTAGTGTAGTTTAAGGTAAAAATAATGTTTTAAAAATATGAGATGAGCTTGACACATGTCCTACCCTCATTGGATGTGCCATGGCCGACCAAGAAAATCCATGGGTCAACTTGGGGACCCCATGGAGCCACTTTAGTTGGAAAATGACATAAATACCTTTTATTTAATGTTAAAGTAAAAAATGACACAAACATGAAATGTTTTACTAAAACAATTTTTACATGGGGTTATACAAGTCATATTTTTGATTATAAATATTCATTGGAAATCTAAAAAGATTTCCTACATCATAGTATTTTTTTATAATTTTTTGACATTAAATAAATTAACTTATTTATGACATTATGATGATGCAGCGATGACCTCATTATTTAACGATTTAAGTAAAATGAGAAGATAATGTAAAATCCAAGGCCTACACTTGTCCAAAGCCTATTGGATGAGGAGATTTAGAACCCTTATCACCTTATCCTCGAATTATACAAGTGTGGGACCTTTAGAATCCGAAAAGCATTGTATAATAGAATAACATTTCATTACTTTCCAAAAGTGCCCCTCCTCTCCAATTATAAAAGGCCCCCACCACTCCCACCTTATTCACACCTTAAAGCCATTTGGCTCGGCCAAAATCTGCTCAAATACTCTCCCAACATCCCTCACGTACTCCTAGAAGCCTCACTTTGGGCAGAATTCTTCCCAAGGAAGCCTTTGTCTCAAATCAAAAAGAGTTACCCGATTTTTTAAGGTAATGTCTTCTCTAATGTTGTTTTGTTTTATTTTTCTTCTCCAACCCCCTAAAATCTTTTTATTCATTTATTTTTTAACAACACCAGTATCCTCAATATACTAGGATGTTGTCATAAGAAGGATTCTAGCTACACTTACACACACCTACATCTAATGGTTAAAGAACATACGGTTTCTGTGGATGGCGAATTTCTGCCTCACGAAACGATGATTGTTCAACACTCATATTACACCTTCAAAGGTGGCCATTAAGATGTCACTATATTTATATATGATACATAATATGTTTATGTTTTACTTATGCTTCTGTATTTCTCATTTATGGCATACTTTATGATTTCCATTATGGGTAAAACGCGATAATTTCATTTTAGGAAGTGCGGACTACCGCCCCCTCAAAGTGATGTGAATCGTTAATGCCACATGTGGGATGTATAAAGGATGGAGTAAATGATATTATATATGATATTATACTGGAATTATATTATACATTTATATCATTATGATTTCATTCCATTAAATACGAAATATAAATGAAAGTAGCGTTCATGCGTACGTACGGCTTACCGTCTCCATGAACGGTGCATTCCATTTCTTACCTCTAAATGTTACGTAATATTATAAATGAATGTATATACTATATATATATGATATATGTAATATCTACATCATTAATATAATTCTGGATATAATGGATATTTCACCACATGAACAACTGGTAATTATAAGAAGTTTATTTTTGACTCAAGTACCAAAGATCGACAAAACGACCGTTATTAACTTAAATAATTACATAATGTTCATAACATGGTAACAAGTGATATAAAAGGAATAATGAACATGAAAAAGGTTCTTAAGTGAATAGAAATTAACTCTAGTTTATTATTTAGGAGGTTAAAGAACGGTCGAGTCAGGACAAGACGCAAGGTAAGGGATCTTCTTAACCCAATTTCTATTCTTTGGGTTAATCTCCTACTTTCAAATTATGTCATGATATTATTATGTCCTATATTGTATTTGTACATTATTTATGTGTACTTATAGTGAATACACATTATAGATGTACTTTATTTAAAAAAATTATCTTTTTAAGGACTTCGTCTCAATCCCCTTTCATTGAGGCATATTTGGTTTTATACACAACTTTCTTTTATACGGTGTATAAACCCCTTTGACTTTTACGTTTATTCAAAAGGAATCTTTTTTATATGAAGCGTTTTACTAAACGACAAAAAGGGAATGTTTTTCTTTCCGTACTTATGCGGCGACAACGACTTCTCCACCGCCGTGACCATTATTTGACTTTTGGCTTCCTCTACAAGCCATCATTTTTTTAATGAAAAATAAATACAAAGTTTTAACTTTCTTTTATTTTGGTATTGAAAATGGTTTTGAAAGCGTTTTTATTATATCAATGTGTTGTATTTATATCTTGTGATTGAAATGTGGAAATTTTATGTTTCCTTTATGCATGTTTTATGTGATACGATTATGTTATGGTTTATGATATGTTTAAACCTATTCATATGAGGAATGCATTGGACTTAATAAGTGACGGGTGGAGCCCACTACAGCTCCTCGATGCATCAGTAGGTCTCATGAGACAACTAGACGTGGAATTGGCCGAGGCCCTTTCCCAATTTGATTTATGGTTTTGGCCGAGGCCTTAATAATTTAGACGTCTTGGCCGAGGCCTTGACAAAATGTTTCAGAATGTCTAGCATTATGCATTCCATCATTATGAAAATGGTTATTGATATTGCATGGGATTATTCGATTAGTAGAATATCCATGTGAGTAAGTAAATGACATTATTGAATTTTATTTTTTCCATATTATGCTAATGTTCAAGTTTAAAAAGGCTTTTGTTTTAGTTATACGTTGCCTTAAATGTTAATGATTATTTATCAAAGCTTCCACAATATTGTTATCCTTACTGAGCATCTGAGCTCACCCCTTTCAATGTTTTAATATTTTCCAGGATGTGAAGAAGTATTTTATGAATGACCTGCAGGGATAGTCAGAAGAGGATATGAGTGTGGACTATGGAGACTTTGCTATTGTAGTTTTTTCACCTTATGATGTAATGTAAGACTTATGAATGTATCTAGTGTTTCCAAGGCTAATAAACTAATCGGTCTTTCGAGACTTGATCTTTTGTGATCATGTCAATGTTACGAAGTAACGCACTGGCTCTGGGTAGCTGGGGCCGGGGCGTTACAGTTGATATCAGAGGCAGTTTAGTACTAACCTTGGAAGCTAGATTTAGATAAACTCTGATTAGAGCACATAGCCCGAAGATAGACATTGAGGATTAGTATAGAAGAACTTCCTAGAATTTTGGTATTATAGAGATTTTGTGAGTTTTCCGAGAAATACATCCCTTTCTGGATATGGGCAGGTAGAGGCGGCTCTGGCACAGATGTACCTAGGGGTAAAACCCAAAAACACCACTTTGAGCTAGACTCAAACGGGAACTGGTGCACGACAACGGGCCTTGCTGCACTCTTGGTTACGACACTCCCGGTGGATATGCTTAGGATAATTCTCATTTTATTTACAAACCACTATGAAGGGTTATGAGTATATACTTCCTCAAAGAAAACATTTTTATGGATTATATCCATAAATAGTTCAATTTATGTTAAGTATTTTATAAGTATGGAATTATGTATTTTGATTCATAAACTAATCTAGTTTATGGCATTGTATAGAAATGGCGCCCAGTAGAAGGAATGTAAACTCCATCAATACGTATGATCCAAAGAGTAAGAAGGATCATATCTTTCATGCTATTAAGACAACATTTAGAAGGGAAATATTCTCCCATGTGTTATCAACATATGAAGAAATAGTATCATGTGTTAATAAGATAAGTAGAGAATTCTCTAAGTCTTATGGATTTGAAGGGATGAAAGAGAAGAAAAGGATGGAAGAGAGAATGATGGATAAAGGGACGAGGGAAAAGAAGAATTTTTCCAATATGTGATAACTGTGGGAAGAAACACCTTGGAATTTGCCTGAAGGGAATGAGAGTTTGTTATAAGTGTGGAGAAAAAGGACACCAAGTGCGTGACTGAAAGGGTAAGAAAAAGGTTTCAAATGTACAATGCTTCATCTGCAAGGAGTGGGGACACTACGCAAACCAATGTTCAAATCATCAGAGTATGCCCCAAATGATGTTATTGGATAATAATCAAGTTATGATACTACCACATATGAGGTGGAATGATTAGAGTTCTTATGTTGTTATTAAAGAATTTTGTAATTGGAGTATTGCATCAATGATGTACTGGTTATAATAATTATGCAGTATATAAGGATTATACTGCAGTACTATTTCATCTAGGACTTGAGATTGTGTAGAACCAAGAAAAGTGGCTCCACATTAGGTTAAATTTTTGGAAAATATATGGTTGAGAGAAAGATAAAACATAATATGGTTCTGATACCGAGATAGTGATTTTGGAATAAGACATGATTGATTCAGATAAATTATGTTGGATATTCTTAACATCCTTGAAACTGATTAATGATTTGTATACATTTTTGTATAGAAGGAGTATATCTAGTTTTCTATAAAGAATAAGGGATCATGAATGTAATAAATAAGGATTTATGGTAATACAGTATGTTTCAGTGTTTTAAAAGAATACATGATGAAGGTGTTTACATGTTGTTACGCAGAAAAAAAGGAGCTTCATTATGGTTACCTTCCTAATAAAATCTAGACTGTGAGTTGGACAGAAATATTTTGGATAACTATAAAGGTTGGAATGGATTATATTTTAAATTGGATACTATTTTTAAGGTTATTTTTGGATATTTATGAAAAGGATAACACGCAGACCGAGTGACAACCCATCACGTCGGACAAAGCTGTGGGAATCGAACCCACAACCATAGTGCGATTGGGATTAATCGCCTACCACTGGACTACGTGAATTCCCTGGTTTTTACAAAATAGTTTTTCTAATCTAAATGGTTTGTGTTAAAATTTGGAACCTTATACAATTAGGATAAGTATAATATTTTTGAGTTCTATTATCTTTTTGAGTGAAAGATGAGTTGAAGGTTGAAACTCTAATTGTCAAAAATAAATATATATATACCTATCTCTTATTCAATGAATAAATTAATTCTTAAACTTTAGTAAAGGGATATTAAAACAAAAAAATGTGTTATCCTAATACCTTATGTCTTGTTGAACTGATGATATTTTAAATCAACATTGACGGAAGGCTTTGAGGCCCTCAATTTGATAGTTGATTGTGATTGATGACCTCAATCACTCCCTACAAATATTTACGTTTTTCCTCCAATTATATGTCTCTAATTGCCACCAATGTTCTCCTTATCGAGATCATAATTTGGTGGTGACATTATTATTTCCATTTCCCTCTTATTATGGATAAATTTTATTAATCTTATTTGCGATGTGGGTTTTCCACAAAGGTATTTTCTCTTTTCAACCTTTTATTTTCAAAGAAAAAAAAATTTCAAATTGCGAGGACGCAATTTATTGAAGGAGGGGAGAATGTAACACCCCAAGCTTCCATGATACGCTTCTCATTCAATAATGCAATAGCTTGCATTGTACGCAACTTCGAGTTCTAACACACCGCGACTAATCAAAGTAGCCGTTATGAATAGTAATAACCACTTTTTAAATTTATAGAAATTTTATATTTCAAAATGGACTTCATTTTTGTATTCCTAATCTTGAAATTAGCCTATGTTGAATTTTTGTAATTTTCTGAGAACTTCCAAATTTTTATGAATATTGAAAAATACTTAAAACAACTTTTTTAATCAAAATAATTTATAGTGATAAGTTATACTATTGAGTGGTTTTAGAGTATAATTAGAATATATTTTTACCATTTTATCCAATGGTGTTCATTAGAATTAATTTAACATTGAAATTGGACATAAACATTTGCCAATCTTTTGATATAAATTGTTTCTTAAAAACACGCTATTTGTTGTGACAGCGGGAATTAATCATAAAATTAATTAATGCAACTTATATGTTTGGAATTTTGTAAAATAGACATCATTTTTAAATTTGGAATATCATTTATAGCTTAGGGTGAAATTTTGGCATTGTTCTGAAAAAGTCCAATTTTTGATGAATAGTGAAACCACTAAGTGGTAGTTAAATAACTGATTTTTCATTTAAATGAAATATTACCACTTATGTGATTTGATTTTCGAAAATCCAACATACATGGTTGTAATTAGGAAGTAAAATGTGGTTCAATGGGATTAAAATAATTTTTTGGTGAATAGTAACTTTTAAGTTCTTAATCGCGATTAGAGGTAATTAGTGTAGTTTAATGTAAAAATAATGTTTTAATAATATGAGATGAGATTGACACATGTCCTACCCTCATTTAATGTGCCATGGCCGACCAAGACAATCCATGGGTCAACTTGGGGACCCCATAGAGCCACATTAGTTGGAAAATGACATAAATACCTTTTATTTAATGTTAAAGTAAAAAATGACACAAACATGAAAGGTTTTACTAAAACAATTTTTACATGGGGTTATACAAGTCATATTTTTTATTATAAATAGTCATTGGAAAGCTAAATAGATTTCCTACATCATAGTATTTTTTTTATAATTTTTAGACATTAAATAAATTAAAATATTTATGACATTATGATGATGCAGCGATGACCTCATTATTTAACGATTTAAATAAATTGAGTAGATAATGTAAAATCCAAGGCTTACACTTGTCCAAAGCCTATTAGATGAGGAGATTTAGAACCCTTATCACCTTATCCTCGAATTATACAAGTGTGGGACCTTTAGAATCCGAAAAGCCTTGTATAATAGAATAACATTTCATTACTTTCCAAAAGTGCCCCTCCTCTCCACTTATAAAAGGCCCCCACCACTCCCACCTTATTCACACCTTAAAGCCATTTGGCTCGGCCAAACTCTGCCCAAATACTCTCCCAAAATCCCTCACTTAGTCCTAGAAGCCTCACTTTGGGAAGAATTCTTCCCAAGGAAGCCTTTGTCTAAAATCAAAAAGAGTTACCCGATTTTTTAAGGTAATGTCTTCTCTAATGTTGTTCTATTTTATTTTTCTTCTCCAACCCCCTAAACTATTTTTATTCATTTATTTTGTAACAACACCAGTATCCTCAATATACTAGGATGTTGTTATAAGAAGGATTCGAGCTACACTTACACACACCTACATCCAATGGTTAAAGAACATACGATTTCTGTGGATGGCGAATTTTTACCTCACGAAACGATGATTGTTCAACACTCATATAACACCTTCAAAGGTGGCCATTAAGATGTCACTATATTTATATATGATACATAATATGTTTATGTTTTACTTATTCTTCTGTATTTCTCATTTATGGCATAATTTATGATTTCCATTATGGGTAAAACACGATAATTTAATTTTAGGAAGTGCGGACTACCGCCCCCTCAAAGTGATGTGAATCGTTAATGCCACATGTCGGATGTATAAAGGATGGAGTAAATGATATTATATATGATATTATACTGGAATTATATTATACATTTATATCATTATGATTTCATTCCATTAAATACGAAATAGAAATGAAAGTAGCGTTCATGCGTACGTACGGCTTACCGTCTCCATGAACGGTGCATTCCATTTCTTACCTCTAAATGTTACGTAATATTATAAATGAATGTATATAATATATATATATTATATATATGATATCTACATCATTAATATAATTCTGGATATAATGGATATTTCACCACATGAACAACTGGTAATTATAAGAAGTTTATTTTTGACTCAAGTACTAAAGATCGACAAAACGACCGTTATTAACTTAAATAATTACATAATGTTCATAACATGGTAATAAGTGATATAAAAGGAATAATGAACATGATAAAGGTTCTTAAGTAAATAGAAATTAACTCTAGTTTGTTATTCAGGAGGTTAAAGAACGGTCGAGTCAGGACAAGACGCAAGGTAAGGGAACTTCTTAACCCAATTTCTATTATTTGGGTTAATCTTCTACTTTCAAATTATGTCATGATATTATTATGTCCTATATTGTATTTGTACATTATTTATGTGTACTTATAGTGAATACACATTATAGATGTACTTTATTTAAAAAATGATCTTTTTAAGGACTTCATCTCAATCCCCTTTCATTGAGGCATATTTGGTTTTATACACAACTTTCTTTTATACGGTATATAAACCCCTTTGACTTTTACGTTTATTCAAAAGGAATATTTTTTATACGAAGCATTTTACTAAACGACAAAAAGGGAATGTTTTTCTTTCCGTAATTATGTGGCGACAATGACTTCTCCGCCGCCGTGACCATTATTTGAGTTTTGGCTTCCTCTACAAGCCATCATTTTTTTTAATGAAAAATAAATACAAAGTTTTAACTTTCTTTTATTTTGGTATTGAAAATGGTTTTGAAAGCGTTTTTATTTTATCAATGTGTTGTATTTATATCTTGTGATTGAAATGTGGAAATGTTATGTTTCTTTTATGCATGTTTTATGTGATATGATTATGTTATGGTTTATGATATGTTTAAACCTATTCATATGAGGAATGCATTGGACTTAATAAGTGACGGGTGGAGCCCGCTACAGCTCCTCGATGCATCGGTAGGTCTCATGAGACAACTAGACGTGGAATTGGCCGAGGCCCTTTCCCAATTTGATTTATGGTTTTGGCCGAGGCCTTAATAATTTTAGACGTCTTGGCCGAGGCCTTGACAAAATGTTTCAGAATGTCTGGAATTATGCATTCCATCATTATGAAAATGGTTATTGATATTGCATGGGATTATTCGATTAGTAGAATATCCATGTGAGTAAGTAAATGGCATTATTGAATTTTATTTTTTCCATATTATGCTAAAGTTCAAGTTTAAAAAGGCTTTTGTTTTAGTTATACATTGCCTTAAATGTTAATGATTATTTATCAAAGATTCCGCAATATTGTTATCCTTACTGAGCATCTGAGCTCACCCCTTTCAATGTTTTAATATTTTCCAGGATGTGAAGAAGTATTTTATGAATGACCTGCAGGGATAGTCAGAAGAGGATATGAGTGTGGACTATGGAGACTTTTCTATTGTAGTTTTTTCATCTTATGATGTAATGTAAGACTTATGAATGTATCTAGTGTTTCCAAGGCTACTAAACTAATCGGTCTTTCGAGACTTGATCTTTTGTGATCATGTCAATGTTACGAAGTAACGCACCGGCTCTGGGTAGCTGGGGTCGGGGCGTTACAAAACTAGAACATCCATTTTAAAAATATTTTTCCTTTTCCAAATCATCTCATATATCCTTTCATGGAATAATATTTCAACTAAGACCATGTTATTCAGAGTCTAACATTACTCTAATATTTTTTAATTTAAACTTTTTAATGCTACGGATTTGGTTAATAAGGATTGGCTCTCACTTCTAATGATATGTTTACCCCTAAAACCATTTATTTGGACATATAGATTTAATTCAACCATTTTTTGATCAATTATAGACACAATATAAGATTTTTTCAATAGTTAATCATTCAAAATATATTTTCTCTTTTGGATCAAATTGCTAATTACTTTTTCAAGATTTCTCTTCACGGAAGCTATTTATTATTCTAGAAATTTAACCCTTGTTTCTCTATCCTAAAGATGGATATTTATATCTTAAATCCAAATTAAATTATCTTGTTTCCTTTTTTTTGTGTTCAATAAGATCCACAATACTTAAATTTACTAAAGTTTTTCTTCAATTAATTTTGGAATACATTAATTTCAGCCACACATCGCTCCATATATTCATAATAGTCAGTCATAAAACAAGGAATTCATAAATTATAATTTTTACTAATATACAAATAATTTATAGAAAATTCTAACTCCACCATGAATTCCCTAAATCCATTAGGGAAACAATCGTTATTCTCTCCTAACATTAAATTTTCATTTTCTTCCATAATTACATATTATTTATTAGATAAAAATTTAATTTTCATTCTATCCAGGTGATCATCATTAAATACATCATTCATTTTACTAGACTATACATTAAATAATTATTATTTATTAATATGCATCTGTGAGATCTCATTGAGGAGGAAATAAATGTTTTTAAATATTCAGTTTATTCATCCTCACAATCCAACCACATGGGCCACATTACTTCAATGTGTGCCAATTTTTCCCAAAAGAAGTTCAAATTCAAAAGATACATTTACATTTTTAATCATTTAACAAAATATTGAGAGAAATTAATTTTCAAGAGATTCTCATTATTATTTTTCATCATTAATGTCTGTTATATATATAGACTAAATTTATCTTTCTTTACAAGACTTTTTGGGTGTTCCCTATGGATTCTTTCTCATCTCACCGATAATAAGACTAATTTTTAGATAATGAAGATAAATTTATTATAGATTTCATTCATCTAAAATAATCAGATTTTAACTAATTTCAGGAGAAATTATTCATAATATAATATTTAAAATTTTAATATATTGTATAGAATCACCAAAATCCCAGATTTATCCAACAAAATTAGTTGTGTGATTATTTAAAAAATCATAAATTTATGAGAACATATTTTTATGTTATCAAAATTATTATGTATCACCTCATGTTTTTCATTCTTTAATATTACTTTCCCTTCATATATTCGACATAATTCTTCTAAAAAATAATTTACAGTAGGAAACCCTTTCACATTAATAAAATTAAAATATAATAAACCATTATATAATTACTTCTTTTCCTTTGAATATGTATCAAAAAATATTTATCAACACACATATTAGATAATAACAATGCATCAACAATCATCACTATATAAATTATAAAATTGAAAGAAACAATGAAAATAAATGTAGGATGATATCTCACCTATACTACCATATTTAAAATTATAACCTATTGAATAGAGGAATTCCACAAATATTCCTCATATTTTCAATGCTAATTCGACCATGAGGGAAAAAATTTACATGGAATGATGTAATTTACACGACATGTGGAAACTATGGACCAACACCCCCAATTTACATAGGTTTAAATTAGGATGTGATTCCCATTATATAAAAATGGTTTATTCTACAATTTTAGAAAATTATGTAAGAACATATAAATAATTCATACACACATATATTATTAGATTTAGTTAATGTAATTGAAAATATAGAAATTTTTCTTATGTTACAAAATTTATCTATTAAAATAACCACTTATCAATATTGTGTTGTTGTTCTAGTATTTTAATAATCTTTTATATGGTTTTCACATGGAATCAAGAATGGATTATTGTAGATCTTAGGTGAAATTACTCTTCTTATACTCTTATGTATATCATTATATTACAATTTACAAAATATAATAATGAATGGGGGCTCTTATAATAATATAACAAAATTAATGAATATAAATTAATCATTTATAATATTTTCATCGCAGGTTTCTACTCCTCATATTAAAAAAAATATGACCTTATGAAATTCTTCATTATCATTTTTTCAATAATATTTTCAAACTATTTACTTAATTTTGATCACTCACCTTTAACAACAATATGTATCACACCTTATTTCATTATAGATTTATTATTATCACAAGGATTCCCTATACAGAAATAAATTATTCAAAAACAGAATCCATAATTTTTATATTTGTATTTAGTTTAATACCCATATTCTTCTTCTTTCAAAACATTATTTATTTTATTTAAGTTTATGTCCTATAGTATCAGTCATTTTATCATTCAGACATAAATAATAATCATAATATCAAATCCTTTATAAATAAACTTCTTCAAATTGAGAGAATGTTTTATATTTTTATAATTATTCAATTAATCATTACGTGATACAATTTTTATTTAATATTTATTAAATAAAATGACATATTTAATTAATCTGGAATAGGGGTCATATTCTTTCATTTAATTTTATAAAAAATCCATGTTGTTTATTGAGTTAAAAAATTATATTTTAAACATTCCATGTTTCAATGACATTTCATGTCTTAATGACAAATTCCTAAGAAAAAAAGTAAGGGAATGATATTATTCTAAACTAACCTTATATATTTTATGGTCCTATAAAACCAACTATATAAAGATATTGAACATTGTGAGGATCATGGTAAAGTTACCACATGTTGTATCATTTAACACTCCTATTAAAAAATACTATTGGGAAGAGACCATAAAATTGAATCCAATTGGCCCTAATGTTCTAAATGACCATCTTTTGAGACCAAAAGTCAATGGATTATTGACAATGAATCTTTAATTGACCACATGGATGGTCCCAACTAACCATGAATAGAAAATCAATAATGTCTCAGAAATACCATTTGATGACATATATATTTTGTAAGAGTATTCAAGATACTACATAGTTAATCCATATTACCAAATGATATAATCAACTACGAATATTAGGATATCATTACAAATATATTTAGTTCACCCCTTCCAAAAAACCTTATATACCTCTATATGACATTCATGATATGACCAATTTACCATTACACACATAGAGATGGATTCACGATTTAATGACATATCGAGATAGGGATTTATGATTATACTAAATAAAATCAGACTAAATTTGGTCAAAAATGTTATAGTATTCAAATATACTATGCCAAAATTTTAATAATATATATTTGATATCAAATCATACCTGATACATTACATTTTCTGAATACATTTATGGATAATTTTAATGTATAAATACCCTATGAGATAATTAACTATCATATTTGAAGTTTATATTCATACTCTATATACCATAATAAATTATGGGTGGTTCCCTTTAGGTTTAACATAAATACAATCTTCCAAAATGATATATTTTCACTCAAATATTAGTTTTTCTATATTCTATTCACTTTTTTACTATATATCACCTAGTATTATGTTTACTTTGTTCTATGTGTTATCTTTTTGAGGATGTAACATAATGTTATAGGATGTTATTAATCCTAATATATTAGCAGATATTTTATATTCAACTATTTATACTACCTTCCTGGTTTTGATATCGATCAACTGGATTTTGATTCATTCACATTATTTTCCATTCACATAGGAAAAATTCATCTATTTATTATTGTATAAATATAGGATAGTGTTATCATATAGTGATTAGGGTTTGTGATTCCTATCTTTTTTTGGTCTAAAACATATTAATCCTAATTAAAAATTAACTCGAAAAAAATTATTTTTTTTGATATAGTATTTTTATATGGTTTTTGGAAATTGTTATAAACCTCATCAATCATTTAACTATTACATGAACAAGAGGGGTGATTTTTACTTTAAATATACAATATTTTTAGTGAATCATGACTTCTAGAATAGTAAAATTCATTCATGTGTTCTAAAATAAAAGTTCTATTAATGGATCTCCATAGTTGGTGATGTTTGGAGAATATGGGAATCCTAATAGAAGGATATAAATCATTATAAGAGGCAACCCTGTCATGGTGTTTGATATAGATGTATAAATACATAAACAATGATTTAATAGATAATATAAATTTTTGTTTTATTCATATTAGAAGTGGAGTGATAAAAATATGTTTTAGGAAATTTTCATTTCATAGATTGTATAGATAAGAAAGTAACTTGCATGATTTCATATAATAATTATGATATTATACAAAAAATTAATAATCATATTTTTATATTGATTCAATTTAATATTAAGGAATTTTTTATTGAGGGGATGGTGATTATCATATAGCTCAAATCCAGGCTCTACTGGATTGAGAAAATAATGTATTTTTTTGGTATATTTTGATCACTACTACTCAAATATTATATTTTCACTTTAGTAAATAAGTGAATTTTATGGATAACAATTAATTTAACATTTATTATAAATAATAACCTATCGATATTTTTTCATTCATTACCCATACTATTTATTGAACCTCTTAGCATTATCCAGGATAATATACTAATTTTAATATCATTGATTTACTTTTTTGTTGGGTATTCCTATATTATATGATATAAAACTATTTCTAACTAGTTATTAGAATGATTTGAATCGCTCTTATTGAAATTGTTTAATTGGAAGAGAAGTTCTTGAAATGATTTTAATTGGATTTTTGTAATATTTATAAATGATATTACAGTGAACCAAACATAACATACATGGAAATTACATAATTTTATATGAATGTTCAACACATTAAAAAAGTGCATGCCTGATGACAATAATATATTAGGGTCTTTGGAAACAAAGAACACATAATTCAAATCTAGTAAAATATCTTAAAAATATCACATAATGATATCCCCCTTAAGTACTCTTATATATATCTTTTCATCATTATCTGGCTTAAGGAAACATATGAAATGGTGATCTCATATTATTAGCAAAGGTCACTAAATGGGGTCCAAAATCCTAACATGATTATAATTGTATGAGAACAAGGGAATAAATTTTTATAATCATACCATGCATATCAAAGATCATATATGTGATTCCTATAATAAAAACTATAAGATCATCGAACATTATTGGTAAGTGAATAAATAGAATAATCCATTAGATCATATAATGGGAATAATATGCAGACATTTTAAATACACATAAACCTATAAAATAAATCCATATATGTCAAGGCACATTTCCAAAACATATTATGGAACTTCATGGGGGATTCACCTACTGGGCGAGACATGCCACCATTACCAATCATATCTCTTTCCTTATAGTGGATTGGTATCACTAACCTAACAATATTATTAGTCAATTTTCACTCCCAAGACCATCTTAGTAGTCATGGTTCACTACCAAGACCATCTTTGTAGTCAAGGTTCACTTCTAAAACCATCTTATAAGTCAAGGATCACTCCCAATACCATCTTAGTGAACAATGTATCTTACATAACTAGGTTGACTCCCCATTTACCCCATGTTAATATCATGAGAAAGAAGTATTTACACAATGAAATTGAGGGATATATAGGTCCCACCCATAAAATAAAAAAATCATACATAAATGTTCAACAATATCATAAACATTTATGATATCATAACCCATGAAATGAAATGGATATCATAAACATATCTGTATATCCTAATCTAGGTAAAATTGAAAATATTCATAATCATTTCATCAAATCACACCTCATGAATAGAAGAGTATTTATTAAGCATGTATCCCATGAATGAAAAAAGGGTTTCATAAGCATATATCCCATGAAATATAAATGGGTTTCATAAGCACCGAGCTTATGAATAAGAAACAGGTTTCAAAAACATATAACCTATAAAAGGTAAATAGGTTTCATGAAATCATTCAATCAAATATTAAACCATTAATAGAATGAATACGAAGGGTGAACTTGGATCACATCTACAATAAGGCATGTGTAACACCAACGAATGTCATCTTAGATAGAGTGTAATTTTGAAATATCTTTTAAAAACATTTATTTAGAAATTTTCTTTTTAAAACCACATTAAAAATCATTATAATTCAAAATTATATATTTAAAACATACAATGGAAGCTTTGTAAGTAATTTAAAACACATTTTAAACATACATTTTTTTTAAAAACCTTTTTATTTGAAAAAATATTTGAAAAAATATTAAATAATCATTAAAATCATTGAAATATTTTTTTTTGAAAATGGTATTTTGAAAACATAAAAAGGATTATTTGAAAATAATTTAAAACGATTCCTAAACATCGATCATTTTTTATTACCATTTTCATTGAAAGTTTCTCTGGAAAATCATAATAGAATCTTTGAAATAATTGAAATCCCTGTATTGGATAATAACATTTTAAGCACTTATAAAGGAAGATTGAAAGAATTTTTAAACCTTATTAAATCACAAATGGCTTTTAAAATCAATTTCCTTAAAAATGAGTCTGAAATATCATTTAAAAAAATTTAAAATATTTTTAGGACACAAGGTTTTTGAATAAAATAGATTTCCCACTAAAGACAGAAATAATGTCATATTTTCATTAAAAATCATTATTATATTAATTACCACAGAGTGAAAAAAAATTTCCCATTATTTGATGATATCATGAATAAGATTTCCATAAAAATAAGTTTTTATAATTCTTGAGATATATATCATAATATTTCATTAGTAGATTCATAATCATAAACAATACTGAAAAATGATGACATTGTGGATATAAATTCTGACCATACTAGAAACCTTGAATCCAAATTACCATGAAATAATAACATTAAATTAATTTTAAAATATCATTAAATTATATATATTCATGACATAAAATATCAATTGGAATTAAATAAAACACATAAAATATTATTGGTGCATAAGAAATCAGATCTCTAAAAATAGATAATTGAGGAAAAATTACCATACTACTTTGGTAACATTTCAACCGTAAGAAAACATGAAATATATATCATCAAATGAATATATATATATCCATAAATTTAAGGATAATTATAACATAATACAATCATAGTAAGTATATATATATGAAGAAAAATAAATTAGTGGTGAATTAGGCATAATTCTCAATAAAATAAAAGTGAGAATAGAGATCGCCTTACAACTTGAGTAACATTTGAATCAAGAAACCCATGGAATTATAACATAAATTGAAATATTTAATAACATCAAATAAATTAAAATCACGATATAACATTTCATATTGTAGTATATAAACCACACAACAAGAATAAGTGGTGAATATAGCATATATCTTGTAAAAATAAAAGTGGGATGAGAAAACCCTTACATTAAGTCTTGAATTTCTTAATACATATAAAAACATCTTATATAATAAATATATATTGATTATACATCATTATAAGAATCACATTATCATATATAATACCATTTATTATTTTATTTGGGATTTATAATTCACTATTATTAGCAGTTTCATGTTAAAGATACATTTCATTTAATAGCTTCTTTGTATTTCATATATGTTTTTGGAAAGTTATTCTTGATCAACGTACATATATCATTATTTACATATTTCAATAATGAAAATAAAGATAAGAATTTTATATATATTCAGTAAAAAATTATTTATAATAATATATAAAATAATTAAATATGAAATGGAATACATCATTCATGGAGACAATATGTCATACTTATGCATTAACAACTTTCCTATTTTCATATCATATTGAAAGATAGAAGATAAGTAAATGATACACACACATAGATATATTATATATATATATATTATTATATTGGAATTATTATACCATATATATCACATATTTTTATTGAACCATTATTAATACATTCAGAGTAAAGAGTGAACGAATCACAACACTTTGATGAGGGGGTAATACACACATCCACAAACAAAGATATCATATTCCATAAAATGTAATGGATGAATGTATGTGTTATATATAAAAATTAAAATTAATAATGAAATAATATTCCATATACATCATATAAAAAATTAATTACATCATTTCTCCAAACATTGAACGATGGTAACAGAAGAACGAACGACATCGGTTCATGGGGCGGTAAACGATGATTGTGTATCACATTTAATAGAAATGTGTGTGAGTTTATTTTATACACATAACATAAAAATATATTAGTATATTAAATATTTATAAGTTTTTATAAAATCATCTAATAAAAATAATCAATGGGGTGGAGAGGGAAATAAAATAAAAGTTCTTATTGAAGGATAGTACCCCTTATTAGAAAAATTCCTTTTAGTTTTCTCCAATAGAAAAACTTGGTTTTCTTTTTTGACCGAAGATAAACTTATATGATGAGAAACATTAAGTTGGTAGATTATATCTTTAAGGTTTCTATGATCCAAATTATATTTATAAGACTGAATTAGGGAGGAGGTTAGTTCACTTTTACAGTGGATGAGGACAGGCATTCTATAAATACAAAAGTGAAAACACTATTAAGAGGTATCCCTTAAATAATTTTCATAAAGTTATGTTAAATTTTATATAAAAAGATGTAATATGGTCTAAATATTTATATACAATGACTTTTTTACATTTTTGTAGGATACATATCCATTTCTATTAATTTATAACTATTCAGTAAACTCATATTTATCTTAATTATGGTAATTAATTTTAATTATTTTCACTAATCATTTCGGTCACAAACTGTGTTGACCTTACTATAAATTATAGATTATGTTGATTAAAAATATTTTTTCCATTTTTCATAAATATAAAAACATAATTGGTGGATATAAATTTAAAATTAATCCCATAGGTGAGATGAGAAAATGAGTTTTTAATGTTAGAATGTTCAAAAGTTTGAATTTTGTTAATACAATTTCCTCATGAAATTGATTATAATGATGTAAATTGTATTAATACATTTATTATTTATATAAATCAAATTTATATCCAATTTTACAGAAAATTTAACTATAAAAATATAATTCAATAAAATGCAGTTTTCAATAAAAATTTAGAAATTTTCACTATTCATCTAAAAATGAAACTTCTCAAAAAAATAACAAGAATTCACTCTAAGTTAGTTTTTGAATTACTATTTGAAAAATGATGTATATTTTATCAAATAAAATATATAAAAGTTTTAAAATTATATTCAAAATATGAATGAATTTAAAATGTATTAAAATTACTTTTTGGAAAAATATATATATCATTGTGTGTAAAATTGGTTTCATTTTTATATCTTGTGAATAAAATATATAAGATAAATGTTAAATATTTTATTGAATATAGTATATACATATTTCATTAAAATAATTAAAAAATGGTTTAATTAATTTTTTGATGTAAAATTTATTAGATTTCATAAATATTGTTTTCCCATAAAATATTTCCTATCTTTTTATATGGGTTTTATTTTTGTTTATATTTAAATGGTCCCCAAATATTTTATATTATATAAATTTTTATACCATATTTTAAAAACATAATTAATATTATTCATTACATCCATTATAATGGATAGGTGGAAACTATATTAATAATGTAATATTAATATTAATAATATACTATAGTTTGGTAAAACAAGGTCTTGCGTTTCACACAACTTATCAAAGGAACTCGGAATTGTGTCTAAGATAATAAAAACATAGATTTAAGTATACTAAAAGATTATATAAGTTTTTAGTTTAGTGAAAGATTGATTTTTTGTTGTGTTCACATTAATAATAAATAGGTTATTTCATAAAACACATGCTATATTCTGTTACATGAAATGAAAAATATTGAAATAATTAAATTGATCGATCAAAATAATTCATAAAACATTGTGGTGTTACGATTTACCCACCTTAAAATAGATTTCTCACAAGAAATGTTTTAGGGTTTTCAAATGTTTAATACTTTAAAGTTCTTTTCCTACCCACAATATAAAAATGAATACTAAAACTTCCTTTAAAAGGGAAAAGTTTAAAACATATTTTTTATCAAAAGTAACTCATAACATGATTTACACATAGGAAAAAAGGGTTGTATATTAAAACATGTACATATAAGAGAGATATTTCTATCAAGTTTTGATAGAGAGTAATAAATAACATGGATAGGAGAAAGTTAATGATAAAAAAATCATAACCCAAAGAGGCTTGAACAAAGGTAATTAATACCATCAAAAATTATTATAAAGGGACAAAATTTTATTTCAATACCCTTTTCAAAAATTTGAATAACTTTAATGAGAAGGTATTCTTGATTTATTTTAGCGTAATCGTAACCCCTTTAGTTCTGTGACCAATTTCCACTTCATCTATTATTCATAGAAATAAAATTGAATTTTTCTTTCCAAATGTTTTATATGATCACGTGATCTATAAATAGAATGATAATTCAATCCATTTCTCTTTAGTTATCATCCTATAAAATTGTTAACACATGTTATCTAATGTTCATAAATCATTATATTGTGAATAGTATTTTAGTCTTTAAAAAATATTCGGATTTTTAACCTAAAAATTATATAAAAGGTTAACATTATAACCATTATGAATGATGAAAATATGAAACATTAGAAAAAAGGCTAATAAATTTATAAAAATCAGGTTATCAATGATTCCCTAAATAGCATAAATTATCTCTTAGTCATCACATACTGAACATGAAACTACCAATAACTTTTTTTCTCTTGAAAAATTGAAATAGTATGAATTACCCAAAAAATTATTGAAAATATGCAATATTTCTTATTCAAAATATTATTAGATATTTTCATGAAATACAAAAAAATTGTAATCTTCATGCAGTATAACATTGACCACAGTTTTTAAAAATCAATAATCAGTTCCAGGGTTATTAATACATTCTAATTTAATTTTTCCATATAAATCATCTCCATAAACAATCTAAATGAAATTTTTTCAACATAAAAAACACATTAAGTTTTACTTTCACTTAATCAAAATATCATATTTCCATTAAATAAAATTTTTATGTCATCAACACCATTAGAAATATCTTTTTAAATAATTATTTTTAAAAAAATTAATGAAAAGTTTTATATATTTCATTAATTATATAACAAAAACCTTTTATTCCAAAACATATATTCTTCAATCATCAAAAATTATTCTTAAGCCACTACTTAAGATTCATCATCTTATTACTTAATTCACCTTTCCCTAGAAAATAAAATATGAGTAATGTATTATGGTTAATCAACATCAATTTAATCATGATTCTTATGTTTAATGTAAAAAAACTGTTAGAAAACCTCATACAATTCACATGTCATTTGAGATATCTTTCCCATCAACTATATAAATAAAACTCCCACCACCATACTCATTCATTTCATATGATTTCCACTTACTACATCAATATCCTTTTTTATCATACTATTTACATATGAAACAATCAACGTTAACCCATTTCCTTCTAGTTCCCTATATTGACTAATACCAGAAAGCACAGTTTCATCAACACCGGTCATAGAATAAAACATCATAATCAGGAAAATATTGTTATAATATTTATAAATAAATAAAATATCATTTAAATAAATGTGACCTTAGTCTTATCCTTAGATTCATCCAAAGACATAGCCTTACAAATACCCAACGAGATCTGACTAATGTTTTCTCATCCTAGTTTCCAATGGTTTACTAAACCTTTTCTTTGGTTCAAAATATAGGGATCCATGAATATAAAACTTGGATATTACATCATGTCGAAGTAATATTCATAACATTACAAAAGTACATGCCTGAGGACCATAATTTTTTAGTGTATTTGGAGGCATGGAACACATTATTCTAATATATTAAAAGATCATCAAAATATCACATAAATAACTAAAAACATAAGTACTCTTGAATAAAATAATTACTCATAACCTAGGGAAAGGAAACATAGGAAATGGTGAGTCTAAATACTTAGTAATGGTAAATAAAATAGATATGCAAGAATAAAATGTGAATAGGGTATGAGAACATGATAATAACATTTTTTGATAAAAACTTGTATATCAACGATTATATAAATGTGTCATGGTAGAATGATTAAAAGATCATACGACATTAATCGTAATGTAATAAAGAAGACAATATATTATATTATAACATAGGAATATTACATTGAATTGTGGTAGAGACATAAACATATAAAATCATTCTATATAAGTAAAGGATGATTTCCAAAAAATATTTAGGAATTTCATGGGAGATGTACCTATTGGGTAGGACAAACCACTATCCATAGTTATAGCCCTTTATATATAGTGGAATGGGGTTACTCCCAAAACCATATTAACAATCAAGGTTCACTCCCAAGACCAACATAGTAGTCATGAATCACTCCCAATACCATCGTTATAGTCAATTTTCACTTTCAATAAAATCTTATAAGTAAATGATTAGACCAAAGAATATCTTATCAAAAAAAATTCCCTTAATAAACCATGTTTACTCTCTATTTCATTCATTTCAATATCATGAGATATTAATATTTACCCAATTTAGTTAATGGGGATATAGGTCCCACCCTTCACATAAAGAAATAATACATATGTGATCCACAACATCCAAAAAAACCATATATCATAACACATTAAATTAAATCAGTATCATAAAAATATCATCATACAATAACCCATGGAAAATAAAAAAATTTCATAATAATTTCATCAAATAATAACCCATGAAAAAAGTAGGGCTTAAAAATCATATAATCCATGGATGGTAAATTGCTTTTATTAGTATATAACACTTAAATGTGAATTGGGTTTCATAATCATATATCCTAAGAAAGAGAAACAAGTTTCATAAATATATATCATATTAAATGGAAGGTTTTATAAAATCCATTCCATCAAATCATAAATCATTCAGAGAAATAATATGAATGGTACCCTTGGACCATATCTCTAATTAGGCATGAATAACAAAAATGGATGTCATCTTAAATGGTAAATAATTTTGAAAGATCTTTTAAAAATAATTATTAAGAAAAATATATTTTTATTCAAAAAACAATTACTATCCCTTTATTGAAAATAACCTTAATAAATCATATAATGGAATCATCTAAAGTCATTTGAAAAACTTCTTGAACATAAAACACTTTTTAACACATTTTTCATCAAAAATATATCTCAAAAAATATAAAAAAATTCTTGAAATCATTAAAATAATTTTATTTGAAAATAACCATTGATAATTTATGAATAAATCATTTAAAATACTTCATTAACAATAAAAATATTTTCAAATTATTTTCATTGAAAATAAATTTTCAAGCATTTTAAAGAAGGTATGATATCATTGTAATCCTATTATTTCAAAATAAACTTTTTAAAACATATAATGGAAGAATGATAAAACTTTTAAAACATTTTTAAAACATAACACACTTTGAAAATCTTCTTCCTTAAAAAGTATCATAAATTATATTTTAAAAACGGTTTTATAAA
The DNA here is from genome assembly GCA_963277665.1 of Viscum album. NCBI lineage: Eukaryota > Viridiplantae > Streptophyta > Magnoliopsida > Santalales > Viscaceae > Viscum > Viscum album. Next base: position 447,876,895 of record OY728146.1, on the reverse strand, counting down.
ACATTTTTAGGAAACCTCGTTTTAGAATAAAACAAATTTTCGGCTGAAAATTAAAATAAAGGCTTATTATAAAACAATATTATTTATCGTAAGTACCAAAGAGTGGAAAAATTGTATAATTAATTGAATATATATTAAATAACCATAGTAAAATATAATTCTTTATAGTTTTTAAGAGATAGATCAAACGATTTCATCAATAGATGTATAATCCATAACAATCCAGATAAACGATGATATTGTAGTAGTAATTTCTTACCTCCTTACGAACTTTTAATACCAATCCTCAATAAATAATAACATTACATGAATCTTAAAATATAATTCTGGGAAGTTTATTAATGATATAACATTATAAATTGATGTATATACACCTCGTAAAAGAATATAGGTTCATAAAAAGACATCTATCTCAAAGAAAGCAAATTGTGGCAAAATTGTCTTTCTGATATAGTAACTTTTGAACCATAAAACCCATTGAAATTGATATCATAAATAGGATATGTAAATAACTATAAAATAAAGGATAATTATCATATAATACATTCATGGGAATTATATACACAACAAGAATGATACGAGTGGTGTATTTCCATAAAATAAAAAATATATTCTAAAAGACACTTTTGAGGAATAATGTGAAACCAAGAAGTTCACTAACAAAGTTAAATTATTAAATATATTAGAAAATCATTAAATTATTATTTTTTTGATGTTATTGGTTTTATATACATTATAGAGATTTTAGAAAAATGATAATGCACCTTCTATTCTGGGGCCTCTTAGATTTGATCTTTAATATGGCTAGTCAGTCATATCTATGTGTGATATTACTCTTAAACAGTATTCTTACCCTACTTGAAACCATGTTCCCTGAATTTATCTTGTTTACTTATCTAATACTCTTGATCCTTTTTATATATTACTTGTGGGAGTCTTTCTAAGATTATATCCATCTCCTCCTCAATGGCCATCAGTTGGAGAGCCTCTAAGGGAAGATCTTTATTTGAATGAATAATAAGAGCTAGATTCCTAACTTTCATATCTTCTTAAGCTTCCTCATTGGTCCCCTCCACTTTATTCTCTAGATTATTTTGGTTGTGTTTTTTATCTTAATGTTTCTCATTTTTAGGGGAATTTCTTTCCTTTATTAAACCTTTCTTGGCTGACTATTTTTCTATTGGTCTGTGTAAATGTGAATAGTCTTTAAGTTATTTTTATTTATTCCCTTAACCACAATGCACTTACCTGAGTCTTGATTTCCATTTTCCCATTTCTTCCATCTTGGCTTTTGGCATTTGTTCCCTTATATTCCTTTCAAAATTGTCCATAGAATGTTTATTACAACTATTTTTACCTGATTCTACCACATCCTGAGCGTATACCGGTTCCTAGACATCCAAAACTTCAAAGAGGTGGCCAAAATTTTGCATCAGTGCATCCTTGATGGGGAACATCCATCTTTAGGGCTTCAACCATCCCCCACTAACCTCAGATATAACCATCATTATAGTGCACATAGAATTCATGTAGGATGTGGTCTTCGGTATGAGAGTGTTTAGATCCAAGGAACCAAAAACACTCACCTCTTTAGACATGTCATTCCCAAGTTTTATGTCTAGAAGGAAGACTTTTTCCTTAGAACCAGAACATACCATCAATAGTATGTCACTATTTTATGGGTGAACTTCATATTCCAGCCAAATAACATCCCTTAAAACATTACTATATGGTTATTCCTCCACTCTTTTTTCGATCTATATTACAGCACTTCTAGTGGCCAACTGACTTGATGAACATTTTCCCTCTATCTCTGACTCCATTGGTATATGAGATGTTTGTATGTGATTCCCCAAATCCAATTTCAACTTTTCAAATACATCCACCACCTTAGGATCAGGGTCCCTTTGGTGTGGATCCTTCTGAATGATAGTCAATATCATATCCCTTCCCATCTCTTCTTTCGAACTCTTATTCAACACAGTTGTCATGTCATTGAAACTAGGACCTGGAACCTCTACCTACTTTAGCTATATATTTTTTCCATTTCCACGCCTACACTCTTCCTTCCGATGTCCCAAATTTTTATATGATTATCATAATTAAAACCATGTATCAATGACAATGGTCTATTCATAAAGGAGTTATTCACCCAAAAAAACACAAGAAGTAAACTGGTCCTTGGGAAACCATTAAATCAATGCATATTTCTAGTAAAATGGGTGGAAAATGCCCCTATTCTACTATAATTGTATATAAATATACCAACTAAATTACCTATCAGTTGTATACAAGAGGGTTTTTGGAAATAGATTGGATGCTTGTGGAAACTAACCCAGATCACCAAATTAGGATAGCCCCACTTCATGAAGAATTCATCTGGCCATTTAAACAAGAATATTTTAAATCTGTTGTAGATACGAATAGAACATGACTAGGCATGGATCATATAACTTTCTTATATATTTTGAAAAGTTATTCTTGATCCTATTATAATGATTATGATTTATATAGTTTAGAATGTAAAATATGATATAAATTTTATATATATTCACTATAAAATTATTTATAATAATATATAAATGATATAAATATGAAATTGAATACTCCATAAATTGAAGAGATAGGTCTTATTTACAGATGAACGTTGTTTCCATTTTCTTTTCATATTGAATGAAAGAAGAGAAAAAAATTATTTGTATAAATTATCATTATAGTAGAATTATTATGTAATATATATCACGTATTTCTATTGAAGTCATCCTAAATTTTTTTTATGTAAAGCATGAATGAATCACATCGCTTTGAAGAGGTGGTATTCCACATATTCGTAAACAATGTTATCATATTCCCACAAAATTGGAATCATCAAGTTATGTGTCATATATAAAAATTATAAAACCATACGAAAATATTAATTATAAAATGTTTCATATAAAAACATTATTTTTACCATTATTACAAACCTCTAAATGTTGTAATAGAAGAATGAATGACAATAGTTTTGGGGGAAGTAGTCTTTCGTAGACACAAATGATGATTGTATATCCAGAGCAGTAGTCCTTCGTAGACACAAATGATTATTTTCTATCTCATCTGATGGAAGTGTGTGTGTCTACAGATTATACCCTTAACATAACAACATATTAATATATCTATGAAACTTATATATTTTTATAATCATTTAATAATAATAATTTAGTTATAGTAGAAAAAAATAACACAAAAGTTCTTGTTGAAGGATGTTACATTTTATTTGGGTAATTAATTTTGTTTTTGACCAAAATACTAAATTAGTTTTATTTCTACCCAAAAAAATACATATATAATGAGATTATAGAATTTGGGATATTATTAGGTTATTTTTTTGATGATACAAATGGGTTGAGATTTCGGAAGTAGTTGGGGTGTGTTCCCTTTTACAGTGGAGGAGGAGTGGAATCCTTTAAAATTAAAAAAACAAACACTGTTGAGAGGTCACCCTTACATATTATGCCTCCAGTAATGGAAAAGTTTATATAAAGAATTTATTGGTCTAAATATTTCATTAAAAAAATTATACATATTTTTATGTTATTTTTCACCTTAAGCTAATGTTTAACCATTGAGTAATCACATTTCTTCCTTAATAATTGAAATTTATTTTAATCACTTTCAATAATATTTTTTCTAAAAAATATTTTTACATTAAAATAAATTTTAAATTATGATTTTTAATAACATTTAATCCATTTTTCAAAATTCTAAACATATAATTGGAATAAACTAATTTAAAATTAATCTAGTGGATGGGACGACACAATGTTTTTTTATGTTCAAATGTTTAGATGTTTTAATTGTTTTTTATATCCAGTTTCAATAAAAAATTGTTTCCAATGACCTAAATAGATTCAATAGATGTATAATTGATATAAAAAAAATTTAATTTTTTTTAAAAATTGTAACCTAACTATTTCCAGAAATCAGATGAAAATGGAGTTTTAAATTAAAATTCAATATTTTTAACTGTTCATCCAAAATTGAAACTTCTAAGAAAAATAATAAAATTAATACCTTATATAATTTTTAAGTAATTCTTTAGGAATTGAAGATTATTTAAACCAATGTAATTTATAAAATATTTAAAAACTATATTTAAAATAGGTGCACCATTAAATACTGATAAAATTACCATTTTGAAAAATATATATCACTATATGTAAAACTAGTTTTATTATAATATATTACCTTTAAAACATAGTAGATGAATGTTAAATCATTGATTTAATTATAAATAAATAAATAAATATCTATATATCGTTAAAATTATTTATCTAAAGTTTTTTAGTAATTTTTTTGATGTAAAACATGTTATATTTCATACATATAATTTTATAGTAATAGATTTCCTATATTTTCAAAAGGGTATTATTTTCATTTCTTTTTTATTTAAAAAATAATTATTCTAATATAAATATGCCAACCATATTTTCATAACTTAAATAATCTTATTCATGACCTCTTTTCCAAACTCTAGGTGAAAACTGTAATAATATTTTAATAATATTATTATTAGTAGATTGTATATTTGCAAAACTAGGTCTTTAGAGTCATGAAGGTTATCGATGGAGTAAGGAATTGTGTGTCAAACTATACCAATATAGTGTTTCATGTACTATAAGCTAATATAAGTGTTTCTTATAATGAAAACCTGACTTGGTGATTCATACAAAGCATAAATAATATGGTGCTTTTGTATAATACAAGCTATATTCAGTGTTGCATGAAATTGAAAATATCAAAAATGATTAAATTAATAAAAATAAAATATATCATCAAAACATGGTCAGTTGCATATGGATCCCAAACATTTATCTTAATTTTAGATCATAATTTATATTTATTTGTGGGAATAATTCCACATTTATAGTTATTGATGATTATTCTTTGAACCAAATAAATATTAATGATATTTAATTATTTAATGACCATTATGCATTTAATGTCTAACACGTGGATTTTTCTATATGTACATATTAAATCCCTCATCCTTAAAAAAATAGAGGGTATAATTCTAAGTAGTTTTTGAGGATTTTTATAATGTACTATGAGAGAAACTTTTTTTGAATACCCTTGATTCTCTAATGGATTGTGTGTTATTGGAAGAATAGTGGTGTGATAGTTGATAATTCATCTTCTATGAGTTTTAATGAATAGTAGATAAAATATTTTGTCCTTGGGGAATGTATTTCATTGAATAGATTATTTGTGTTTCAATAAATCGAACAGTTTTCACATGCCTTTGATTTTGGGAGTACTTATATGGTATCTTAAGTCGTTTTTCTTATTCAATATAGTACTCTTAAATTGTAATATTCAAATATTCCATTAATATTTAGGTGTATATTAACAATCATAAATAACTAAATGGTGATTTATAATGAAGACTCATCAGGGATATTGATGTATAGATGAGAAAAAATCTTCCCTTTTGAATATAAACCTTGATAGTAAATTTTATTAATATGTATTTAATATTCGTTTTTGATACAGACAAATGATGTTTCATTTACAATTATGGTTATATTACCTTAATTATTTCATGTGTTTTTCAATGTTCTATATCAAATAGTGTGGTTTCTTCTGACTGGTCATGATTTTCAGATTCTAGATTCGGAGTATTGGGTAATTGTTGATCACTAATTTTTTATAAAAATAATATGTGAGACTGAGGTAGGGTCATAGTGTTTGAAGTATCACGTTTAAATTGTTAGATCATAATCCCATAAGAATATATTTAGTAATTCATACATGATTGGTATTTTTTATATTTCTCATTATTGGTGTATAATGTGATGTCCCCCAAAATGATTCCCTTAATGTTGACCCTTTTATAGTATTATGCTTGTCCTTTCTAGATTTCATCATGATATGTGGATTGATGGTCTATATTTATAATATAAATTGATAAGGAATCATGACTGATATTATGTAACCACAACCATATCCCTTACAATGTTTGTATGATGAATGAATTTCCAATTTTATTTGATGAGGTAAAAGATATATTCCCATGTATTTTTGTTGTAGGTACAATTACTGATTTGACCACTATGGATATATTTCATATGTATTATGGTAGGATGTATTCCATGTGTGGTTGTAAATTTTTCTTATAATTAAACCAAAAAAACGACTAATTTATGATGTGTGGAAAATGTGCTGATTTAAATTTATGGAAAAAATCAATTTTTCATTTTTATTTATCACTGACCAGTCCCTTTAATGTGGTTAAAATGTTTCATTAACAATATTTGTTGTTATTGGAAAAACATTTTTATGGTTCCGTAGATGTTTTTTTGGGTTTCATATTCATATGTTTATTCTTGATGAATATATAATTTTGTTTAATTCCATGAGACGTATTATTCAAATTATATTAAAAAAATTATGCTTCTGTATATCATTACAATTTATCAGGAGTGTGTTGAATTTTATCAATAAAACCTTTTAGATAAATTACATTTATTTTCGAATATTTTCAAAATTATGATACTTTTACTTTTATAAATACATGATTTAAAAAATAAAAAAAATATTGACTATTATTTTTCTATGCTCATTTAAAATTTTAAAACTGATTTTTTGTTTTTTATATTTATTTTTATATTGATATTTTATTGTTTCATCATGATGACATGGAAAATGTGGTTTCATGTAAAGATAATGTGACAAATAAATATTTTTATGGAGAAATTTATAATCATTTAATGATGGCATGTAAAGTAAAAAATGAGTTGATTTGATTTATTTTTAATAGGGAAATATAGTTGTGGAATTTATGAGAGAAGGGTTCAAAATAACAGTATGATACAAAAAATCAACCTTTATCTATTTTATAAATATGGAGTGTATGTAATTAAATGTCCACTAATAGATGTTCCTAAAAAATTCTTAATGTTATATCCATTCAAAACTAAATTTTTTATTGGAATCATACAATATGGTTGATAATAATATTATCAATTAATTTGATCTTACCCTCTAGAATTTGAAATTCTCCATCAAGGTAATACTTTATAGTGATTTATTCTCCAATATGATTTTGGGTGATTAAATCCCCCTTTACTAATTTTAAAATAACATAAAACATATAAAATGGTGAAATAAATAAAAATATATATGTGATTAGAATATGATTAATAACAATATATTTTAAAGAATTTAAATTAATAAATAATTTCCTTGAAAATTAATATTTATTATAATTTGTTTAAATTTGGTTAATTTTATGCCCTCTAATAACGGAATCTGGTGGTATTAAAAAAGAATTATTTTTCTTCTTATGCTCACTATTTGTAAATGTAATTATTTAGGTAGATCGTGGTTATCTATAAAATAATGTATTTTTATATAAGTTAAAACTTTATCAAGTTAAATAAATTTTTTATTTTTTCTTGAGGAAAATGTTATAATAATTTAATTTTCTAACAAAAAACCTTTTTTCCTCTATTTTTTGGCTGCTTATATCATAAAGTGAATGATGATTCATAGGATATGAATTATGATAAAAAAATTGGAAAAATTTTAACAGATTTGGAATATACAATTTCACTCTAATAATATTTCTTCAATGATCATGATTATAATTATTTAATATCATTGTTTTGCAATTTTTTTATAAAATTGGATTAAACAACCACATTTTGAAGGATTTACATATCATGAACATTCCATGGAATATTTATATTTAATTTTTTTTATTGTTGATGATAATTAAAAATAGAATTTATTTATGATAAAATTCATTTTTTTAGTTTATTTATTTATTGAATGAAGTGTGGTTTGAATAGTAATAACATATCAATTAAAAATTTCCCTATAAAAAATGAATTCATATCATGCCTTACACATAGGATTTTATAAATACTAAACCAATAGACCAATTATGAGTGCCCACATATTCCATCATCCACCATTACAATGATATAATTTTAAATTACATTCATTGTTTTTTGAATATGGTACTATTATTATATAATTATGGAAACCCAAATATTTATTAGCATTTGTTCATGGTAGCAATGACATGGTTATTTCAAGAAGGAAATGAAATATAGTAAAATAGAGATGGAAATATTATGAATATATCTCAGTAATATGCTTGATGGGGATCGATTAAGGGTTCATATATGATGGGATAAGGACTAATTAGATCAAAGACAAGTCGAACAATTGAAATTATCAGTCACAACATGATAAATGGAGTGGATAAAAGATGAAATCCTATGGTCTATAGTCCAAAAATATGTGACATGTAACATGAATTTCATCTGACATGTATCCCCTTTAAATATAATCATGAGATTAATCATTTAACTTGAATTGTTTAGGCATGATATTTTAAGAATCATGTGCTGTAAGACTCTTAGAATCACTCTTTATTTAATGAGATTTAGTGTCTCTACATGTAAAACACTTAAATTCCCATCATGTGTGGGAAGACTCACATTTTTTTTCCTGAAAATTACATTGATTGTATCTATCTATATTTATAAATATTCTAAAAAATATTATATATACATTTTATTAGAAAATTTAGATTAGATCAATAAAATTCAATAAGGGAAACATATACAGAAAACTGTAAACTATGAACATAAACCCATGTTATGTAATCTATGTTATAATAAAATTGAATTAATTCAACATTTTTTAGATTAAATGATGTGCCTCATATCCATATATTTCATTTACCCTATAGAATATGACATTTTTTCATATGGGTATTCTATACTTGTTGAGATATAATAGCTCACAATGATCTTTTATATAGAACACTACACACCATGTAAGCTATAGGTAATTACATGTATAGAGATATTTATTATATTAATGATGATTTCATTAGTATATTACAATCCTGGACATATGAGGTTTACATTGTAAGTAATATTTCATAACATGAAAATTGGTATGATCCCATCAATTATTAGACACTATTCACATTAGATATTGGGTATTTCATTGACCATAGATCCACAATAGATATTGTAGGTGGATTATGATACTTTTAATGTTATAAAGGGGTAGAGAACTCCACTGTGGGTTGGGGGATAGTTCTCCATATATTAGTTACATTGACTAATCCCCTAAAAACCTACACATGATATGGAATATCCCATATATGATATAAGTAGTTCATGAACATTATTCTTTGTCACGACTAGTTACTCAATTAATACATCTTGTACTCCATAGCAAGATATAGAAAAATCGCATATAATTTAAATAGTACTCCGAATTATTTATGCGGATGGTCTTCCCTAGGGATATGCACTCCCAAGGCTAATACACATACACCTAAATGGGTAAACATCCACCACTATAATAAATGCTATACAGTGATGACTTTATTTAATACTAACAGATCAATATTTGAGGAACATATGTGTTATTACTTTTATGAGATCTTTGGGTTAACAGTATCAATTTTAACCTTTGGGGATGGCTCCAAGATATGGATTACTTCTTGAATACCTATTATAATAATTTTAGGAAATAAATTTTATTTATTTATTACTTTTTTCCAATGTGAATGGATAATTCATGGTTCTATGAAAGTATTACTTTTTTCAATTCCACTGAAGATCATCATGTAATTACATATCAAATACCATTTGGATTCCTCCTGTATTTATTATTATTATTTTTGAGTGGACATATTGGTTTTTCTTTAAATGGTACCAAACCTATGCATTTCCATGATATGATCATTTAACTAAAAAATTTCATACAAATGATCAAAAGACTATGGTGGTGATCACTGAAATATGTGTCACTCGTTGGGAGAGATTGAGGTAATTAGAAGATGAAATAAAGTATGTGGGTTACTTGTGACACATGGAAATTAAGTGAAGACTGGTGGCAACACATGTATGTTGAATCATTCAATATAATAATATATTTTCATTTTTGTGGATAGGTGTATAAAAAATAAATCAATTTATGCATAAATTATGCATACAGGTTTATGTGATTTCAATAAATATATGCATACTATCTGCATAACTCTATATTTCATTTTTTTAATGTAGAAGAGGAATGTGAGGAATAATAAATTTCATGTACAAAGAATTCATACAATAATTCCATGCAGTATTTAATGTATGAATATAATTTTGAAAACTGAAGAATTTTTGATTGAAATGATATAAAAGGATAAATTTATATATAAATAATGTTAATCTTTAGATGTTTTTAATAATTAGAAATAAAAAAACATCTCTAAAAAAGGAAAAGTTTTGAAGTGACCATGTCTGGGTGGTCCTAACCTAACACAAGATCACCTCACATACAATTAAGTAATTTTTTCTCAGTGCTACCACAAATTCATATCAGTATCCTCACCCTAAGTTTCTCCTTAAACCACTCTAAAGGAAAAAATTCAATATTGTGCCATCGATTAATGTTGCTGTTAAAACAAAATATGAATATTTTAAATGGGATGAAGATGAACTCATTGCAGGCCATTCAAATTCATGCCACCGCTACCCAAGAAAGAATCAAGTATAACCATGAATGATTGAAAATGATTCATAACCCTAGATCTCTTATTGTCACACTGAAACTCCTAATACCAATCTCTCTATTATTGAATACTCCTTAGTTTTCTTCCATTCAAAGTAAATAGATAGATATGGATTAAAAAAATATAAAATCAATAGAATTTTCAAAATTTGTGATGGAAAAATTTAATAAGAAATTAAAAATGGATATGTGTCTAAAATATTCCATAATCAAACAATTGGAATAAATAACATAAATAATGCATAACTAATGTGATTTTTGATCCATCTTTGACTCTTCATTGTACATCTACTAAACAAAAAACATAACTAAAGGGAGGTGTAAACATAAATAATGAATACCTAAAGTGTTTTTAGAACATAAATAATTCATTCCTCAAGTGTTAGTATAATTTTTCTTATAAGGCATTCAAGTTTTAAGATGTTTGAATTCATGGAGAATGATTTATTAAACTCTTTAATGTTGAGATAAAATATAGACTGAGAACATAAAGATCGTCTTAAGTACATAAATGAGTG